>JABUQX010028402.1:0-22790 GCA_015478945.1 Trachelipus rathkii | reverse complement strand
TGCATTTTTCTGATTAGGTTCAGTTTTAGTTTTTACTCAATTATTACGAGATTTGTTGCCTGACAGCGCCGAATTATATTAAATTATTTTAACCCATGACTTTAAATGAGCGATTATGATACTTAAAAATTTAAGTGCAAAAATTCCCGGGAGTGTTAATGCTAAGTAATACGCACCTTTTATATATATATATATATTTAATCTATTATATATTACTATATATTATATATATATATATATATATAATTATTAATATATATTATTTATATATTATATATATATAATATAACAAAGCTATCGCGACCCCTTATTGATAAGATTTTATCGCTAGAGAGTAACCCGAAAACGCGTTTTCGCGATAATTATCGCCAGTAAGTTATCCCGGCTTAGTTTAGAAACACAAATTATCGCCGAGTGTACCCGTATTCGTAAAAAGATTGTATCGGATACAGAATAACCGAGCCGTTATCGCGATAACGCCCACCTATGATTATATGTCTCATTACTGTACTTTTAGAGGGCGAGGTTTGATAATTCATTTTGCACTCATATCATAGTATAGACATAATTAAAAATATCGGTAAATTTCCACATACGACCAACATCTGCTTACGATTTTCGGACAACCCCTACTCACCTCTATGAACCCACAACACAAACCACCCAAGTTGTGTTGTGCAACACCAAGCTTACTATTTCGCGTTAAAAATTTGGCCTCCAGAATAATAAAGCAACATATGCAATAATGAGATTCCGAATATTCTAAACAAAAGGATATTTTATAAAAACACAAATCATTTTTTGCGATATATTCTATCGTCAGGTAAAATTTTTTTTGCAAGAAAAATCCCTTATAATTTTATAAACATTATTTATTAGTTATGTTCGAAAAACGACAACCCACATACATCCCAAGGAGGCCAAGCTATCACTATCAACCCATCGCCCACACAGGCCGAGCCGGGAACCAACACTAGATTGGTGCAAATCCGACCTCAAAAACGAACCCGCCTGCAGCTATGGCACAACAACACACCATAAGCCATTAATGAAGTGAGCGCATTGCTACGACGGTACTTTTTGGCAGATTTTGTATTTAACTTAGGGCCACGTTTTCCCGATTTCTTACGAATTTATTTAACGAACAACTTAAAAATTTCCTTTTATTTCCAAGATTTGTTATTCTGGCAGATATAAAGAACGTATGTAACAAAATATCGTAATGTTTTATGGCATTCTTTATTTCGTTTATAGCGTCGACACTTCATATTATTCAATATATTTCCCAACCGAAACTCATGTTTGATGAACCTGATTTAAAGTTTCCCCGTGTAATAACATCGTCAATGATCATCGAGTTGAACATTTCGTTGTTGGTCATCAGTGATAGTGAGGCAGTTTTCTCTCATATTTCTTAAAATTATATGTTTTATTTTTTTTCATAAGGGTTGAGGCAATATGTGTTAGAAATTAGCGCCGATGTTTTTCTTAAATCAAAGCTTCTAAAATAATTAAAGAGAATTCATATATTCTGTAATTTTTTAAGTTATATTTATATATTATATACTATATATATATATTATATATAGTATATATATATATATATATATATATATATAATATAATATATATATATATATTATTCTATATATATTATATATATATATATAAATATGTATATAATATACTAAATTATATTATATATATATAATATTATTATATATATTAATATATATATATATTATATATATATATATTAGTATATATAATATATATAGATATCAATATATACTATATATATATATATATATATATATATTATATTATATATATCTATATATTATATATTAGTATATATATATATATATATGTATGTTATAATAATATATATATATATAATAGAACTATATATAATATATTATATATATTATATATTATATAGTATATGTTATATATATATTGTTGATGTATCCATCAGGGTTGTAATACGCAGCTCAGAACACATTTTATTTCTGCTTAATAGGAACTGAACTGGTTCTAAAAATATGAAAAAATATAACAAAAGACTATAAAATATTAACAAGTACAAATACTAAATGCTAAAAATAAACATAATAATTATACATGAAAAATAGTTTCCTGTTCTAAAAAAAATTCAATAAATTATTACTATTTTGGCTTTTTTGAGTTATTTGTGCTTTAGCTTTTGTTTTTGAAACCCATAAGATGTTACTTTTTAAATAATACGCACATTACACCAACTATATTAATACCTATTAAAAAAATAACTATCTACCTGTCTAATTAGCTGATGTATTGGATTTCTAGGAAACTAGCTGAGCTTGAGGGAGTGGGATGGCTAAGATATTACTCAAATTGTAGGGCTGCTTCTTTATCAATAAATTGCTTGAAGATGGATCTATTAGCTGAAAAATTCCTTTTGTTGTTTCTTCTGCGGATGAAATTTATTAGCTGTTTTTGTAGAGTTTCTTTGATGTTCTCAGGATTCTTCTATAGCTTCCTTATTAATTACTAAGCGATTTTTTGGCTTTTAGGATTCAGCTTGAAGTATTAGTCAATTGCTAGTAATTCCACCTCAATTTCAGTAATTTAGAAGAACTATGTTAATTTTCTTAAACATCAGGTTGTTTGAAAACTCCATTCGACATTTCTTCTTTATTTGCACATATTGGAAAATTCACTTTGGCAAAGTTGGCAGTTTTGTTGCTTCAATAGCCTGTTTGAGTTTCTGCAATAGCTTATATTTGCTTGCAGTATCTCCTAATTACTAATTTGACTTAATATTTGGCTTTTTCTAGCCTTTTTTCTCTTTGCAAGCCCTTAATGTTCTCACACCCTGTATTCTGCTTTTGTCATCATGTTTCTCATCGAAAATTTTCAGACTTTTTGCTTTGCGTACTCTTGTATATTGTTAGGTAATATCTTTAGTAACCATAGCTAGTTTTTGGATGCTCACATAGTACATTCTATAGTAGTAATGAATTTTCTAAATGCCTTTATATTTATTTTTTGTTTCTTTTTTATATATTTAAATGAAAATATAACATATTTAGTTATTTAGTTAGATATACAATACAAAATTTATGCAATAAAAAAGTTAATTGGGACGATGAAATTCGATCAAGATATAAAAAAAGAGTTACATCAAATGGCGTAAGTCGATTGTTAATAAGTTAATGATGTGTCGAAGTTCCTAGGCCATTACTCAATGTCTTAAAGTTATAAAAGGTGAGTAGAAACTACTTATATTTTCAGAGGGTTCACAAAATTCGCATATGCTGCAGTAGCATAGTATAAGATTCATGGAGAGAATGATGAAAGTATGATTGTCATTGGTGTTATCGTAGAACAAGGATTTGATACCATTAAATAACATGTGATGTTAACGTATTCAAGGAATAGGAATTGTGCAGGCAAATCTAGCAGTTTAAACATACACCAAATTTTAAAAGGGAATTACAGACATGAACAGTAGGCCAAAGAGTTATTTTTGGATAGATAGTTGAAATTGTATTACATACTTTAAAATGAAATCAAAGAAGTTCACAAAGAGTTTGTACAGCAAGTTAGAGGTAACTAGTATTAGATCACAAAGACAAATATACCTCTGCAGCGTATGTTGCAGCACAGGTAGAAATCATAATGTAGTTCTCCCTTTAGTGTATACTTTAGACAATTTGGATTGTATGGGCCTAGGAACTTGAAAATCATTTAACTTATTAACATCACTTAGCCATTTTATGTAACTTTTTGTTTATATATGAGTGGAATTTCAATCGGTCCCAATTAACTTTTTATTGCATAATTGGAAATATCTTTTTAGCTTACTATTAGTTACTGGGCATAGGTAATCCCAGTGGATCGCTATATAGAAAACGGCAACTGAGTATTGCGTTCTTTTTTTCATTTTTTATTTCGTGTGTATCCAACTCTAGCTTTTTATAAATCTATTTCTGAGAGGTCCCAACTAACCTAATACTTTTTTGTAAAAGGCAGATCTATCCAGAGAATAAGTTTATTTCTTTAACATCTATTAAGTCTCTGTTATACATATTTTCTAAAATTCTTTGAAATTACTAGCTAACTTGATGCAGGTTAAACCATAATTTTTAAAATTTTTAACTTCCTTTATAAACTGCTATAGCCTCATTTTTCTGACTTCACAGACTTTAAACAATCACTCAACATAAACAACAAAGTATTGTATCTTTGGCTAGATTACTGAATTTTCCTGCTTCATTACATGTGTAGTTTGCTGTAAAACATAATTTTGCAATTGAAGCGTGAGGCCCACACTTCAAATATGTTTGACTTAACTCGTACTATTCTCTTCTGGAATTTTATCTAATACCGATCTGGAACCAAGAAGGGCTTGATAATCTTTATCTTGTATCAGTACCTGTATTTGATAAGCACATCTTTCGTCTATATCTGCCTATGAAAGCATATTTCTCTTTTCTGAACTTAAAAGGATGCCTTGTAGATTGGAGATATAGTCTGGACCTGTAAGTAAACTGATTATTTCATAAATGCCATTGTATTGTAAGGCTGCATATTGAATACTACCCTCAATTTCTTTCTTGTGGATGATTACGCGTATGGTGGTGTCAAGATGAGAGTCCTGTCATTGGTTTATAGTTCATGTTCTCAATCTTTTCTGCAGACAATTGTGTGTTTAACCATTTCATCTTATGTAGCCGTATACTTGTACAAATGATTCTTTAATCTTTCAAAATTTACATTCTAATTAGGCCAATTCTTGCTGATGCTTGATTATTGTATTTTATGGAAAATGCTGATTTTCTTTTTTAAAGGGTAAACCAACTTGAAATTTATACTTCAGTAAGTTCCAAGTATTTCAACTTTTATTTTTCCACTTTTGATCTTCTTACACTTCACAACTTGCTCCTGGATTCTTTTCAGAAACTCTCGTTAAGCAAATATTTGTTCAAGCCATATCATGCTTTTGTCTGTATTTGGGTTTTGTAATGACATCTTAAACTCATGAATGCTGGAATACCATCTGGTGTCGAACCTTGTAAAGCCCATCCAAATAAATACTTAACTGCAAAAGGATAGTTATAATGACCTTCTACTACTTCTATGGGTTTTAACAATTTACTTTGCATTCCTATTAATAATTCAATTTTTGATTTTATGAAATTGAAGGGCACATGATTCAAGTATTCTAATCCATTTATATCTTTGATAGATGGACTCTCTTCTATTTTAAAGGGCCAATTTTCTTTGCAGATCACATTATTATGGGTTTTCACATTTATGCTAACTTTATAAATTTTCTAGAATTGTTAAAATGTACTGTTTTATATTATGCGGTTGCCCGCGATACTGGTAGTTATTCTTATAGCTTTATGAGCGTTTTCATATATGACACTAGCTAAATTCTGCAGCTTAAGATATTAAATCCAGAAAGCGATGCTGGAAGAATATGTATCTAAACCCAATGTATGTTTAATCACTTTATCTTTCCTTTAAGCTTGATCTTTAACTGGCACCGCGGCATAAAGAGCCTGTTCTATTGCTTACTTTGTTTGAAAGTTTGTTATTCCTCATTACTTCTCGATTCTTTTTGGCTCTACTTTCTATCTTTATCCTCTAGATTCACAGTGAGTGGCGCTGTGAGGGGTTTGAGCCACTTGCTCTTCTTTGTTTGAGATTCGGCACGAATCTTTTTTCTCTATGCAGAAATGTTAATGTTGCTTCATTACATCTTTCACACCATTTTTTCTGGTCTTGTTACAATACTACTAAAGTGATTGAGTCTGAGGCACTTAAAGCATCATTTATTGTCTTTAATGAACTTTTTTATTTCATCTTGGCTTTGTTTTTCTAGAATTTTTATAAAATTTAAAAATTATCTTGTGGGATATTTTTATCAAAAATTGCAAAACTGTGATTTTATTATTATTATTGAACTAACTAACCTATGTCATTACTACATTATTCTTATTTTTTAGATTGCTCGAGTTATTATGTTTTCCATTTATTATTATTATTATTGTTTATTTTTATGGTCCATTATTTTTCTCGTTTCGTATTTAAGTGACTTCCCCTTTTTCACTTGAAATCTTAGTTCTCTTTTGGTTTTGTACCAATGCACCACATTCACACCAACTATGTTAATTTATTCTTGCTTCTTTGTTCAACAAATTTGTAAATGTATTTAAAAATTTACCCTTTTATTTTCTTGTCATACTTCTATCAACATTTATTTCTCCACTTATCACGCTGTTTGTAGGGAAGTTTTTTAACTATTCTGCAACAATTACACTGTACAACTTCAAATCATTCAATTGGTTGAAGTTTTCTCCTTGCATTCATTATTCGAATCTTAAAACAAAGAAAATTCTCGCCATAGCTGTTCACTATCCTTCATTCTTATTTCATCCGTCTTTTCTAACTTTTTCACATATGTATTTAGCAATAATTGTTCATTACTCCATATTGGTTTCTTCGAGTTTTTCTAAGCTGCCGTT
Organism: Trachelipus rathkii; assembly: GCA_015478945.1. NCBI lineage: Eukaryota > Metazoa > Arthropoda > Malacostraca > Isopoda > Trachelipodidae > Trachelipus > Trachelipus rathkii. The sequence continues at coordinate 16,272 of JABUQX010028402.1, read as the reverse complement.
TTATATAAACTTATATTTTCAGTCTAAATACCATTACAACGTCATTACTTATTTTTCTGCTTTACTTTCCATATACATAACATTTCTTAAATCACTTACCTATGCTTGTGCCAGTGCTCATTTAACATTTTCCTTCCTATATTGGTTTTAAAAACTCGCATTAAAAATTCTTTAATATTAGTCGGATCTTTCAGAAAATACTTCAGGCTCTAAGAATTTATTGGAAGAGGATTCTTAATACTCACTTCTAACTTTTGTTTTAAAAATTCTACTAATTGGACTCCTGATTATTATTTTCACCTATACTATTTATTTTAGTTTCTTGAAAAATTTACATTTTTATTCTCAGTTTTTACAGAGGTACCGCTAATACTGAAAATTGGACTTTCTAAATTTTTGTTCAATTTTTATTAAGTTTTGTTCTAAATTTTTTATATGAGACTACTATGTTGGTACAAATCCAAATTTTCTACTTCCCTTTTTTTTGCCAAGTATTTTTCGTGCTCTTGTAATTTTATTTTACTTTTTTAATTTCGAGCAACAAGATTGTAGCTATGTTGCTCTTTGCACTACGCTTTACTCACTTTACTCGATTATATACTGCACATCTGTGGTCTTATCCTTGGCGTTCATATTGTATTAGTTTATTGTGAAGAACATACTCACTTTCTTAAAATCATAATGAAGGCTTTTGAGTTATTACCTGGTACACAGGCTGCTGTATTTTATTTGCCTTCTACAATTCTGCATTAATTACACTACAAGTATTTTATAATATAGAAAATTATATTTTGGGGGGCGGGCGGGCAAAAATCTTTTTTTAAATATTTGGTTAAAATCTTTTTATCAAATTCCAGATTTTTTTTTTTGGAAATTTCCCCAAACAGAAAAAAAAAAAACTTAAAAGGATTTGCTTTATGGCTTATTTAAAATATTTAGGGAAAAAAGGCTGCCTTTGTTTTGCCTTGTATACTGTTAATTTGCATGGAGTGAACAGCAGCATAACTTTTCCTGAAGGCAACCTTAAAAACCCTTTCAGTGTTTCAGTCGTTCATCTATATTTTCGATATCGCCTCATTTTTTTTATTATTATGTATTAAAAAGAAAAAGTCATTAAACTAAATATTTATCGAACTCCTTAGATACATATTTAGTTTTATATTAAAATAAAAAAAAATTGAAAGGAGAAACATGTTTAAAATCAATCCGTATATTCCTAAATTTTCGTAGTACTTCATAATATTAAGTTTACCCTGGTATGATATGATTTTTTTATTTATGTGTTATTATTTTGTATAGCTATTCTTAAAATACTTAAGAGTTTTGTCAGCTCGGATGATCATTTCTTCACATCTGAAGTGACAACTTTCTTATTCTTCGGCCAAGCCTTCTTTTTATTTAAGAAAGAAGCAATGTTGATGTCATCCATCAGGGTGTGTAATACGCAGCTCAGAAGCACAATTTTATTTCTTGCTTTATAGGGAACTAACTGGTGTCTAAAATATAAAAAATTAACAAACTATAAAGGTATATAAAAGTGCAAATCAGCTAAATGCTAAAAAATTAACAATAATTAGAAATTGCGAAATCGTTATACTTGATTAAATCATAAAATTGATTATTCATCTAGTACTGATTAACGCAATAGAATTTGTCCTTATTAGCTTTGGTTTTGAAAAACTGCATAGATGGTTACTTTTTTAAATTACATCCACAATTCACACCAAAGACTATATATACCTAACAAAAAATAAACTATTAACCTTACTAATGTACTGATGTATTGGAGCTTTCAGAAATAATCTGAGCTTAAGTTGTGGATGGCTTAGATATTACTCAAAATTGTAGTAATGCATAAAGTTTTGTCAATGCAGTTGAATGAGGAGCGGTCTAATAGGCTGAAAATTCCCTTTTTGTTTCTTCTGGATGAATTTTTAGCTTTTGTAGAGCTTCTTTGTGATGTTCTCAGGATTCTTCTATAGGCTTCTATTAATTACTAAGCGATTCTTTTGGCTTGTAGGATCAGCTTGAAGTATTAGGTCAATTGCTAGTATTCCACCTTCAAAAAGGTATATGTTTATCAGGGATAGTTAGCTCTAGAGTGAAGAGATGTCACTATTTCCGCAATCTTCAGATCTTCCAAGTTTCCAACTTTCAATGCTGTACTTTGCTTTTAATTTCGTTAAATTTACTTGGCAAAGTTTGCGTTTTCGTTTGCTTTCAATAGCCTGGTTTGAGTTTCTGGCCAATAGCTGTATATTTGCCTTGCAGTATCTCCTTTAATTACTAATGTGACTTAATTTTGGCTTTACTCTAGCCTTTTTTCTCTTTGCAAGCCCTTAATGTTATCACACCCTCTATTCTGCTTTTTGTCATCAAAGTTTCTGCATCAAAAGTTTTTAACTTAGTGCTGAGTACTCTTGCGCAAAATTTTGGGCTATATTTTGTACCATAGTTGGATGGCTAAATAGTAACATATAGTAAATGAATTTTCTATTAATCTTATTATATTATATTTTTGTTTCCTTTTTTGTTATATTTAATGAAATATAATATTAATACTATACTATAGATATAATATATTTATACATGTAATTAATATATAATATATATGTTATATATATATATAGTATATATATATAAGTATATTATATATTATATATATATATATATAGGTATATATATAGTTAATTAAATATAGTAATAGGTATAGTTATTTATCGTTATATATATATATATTATATATAATATTATATATATAAGTATATTATTTATACTATATATATATATATATATTGTATATATATAATATTAATATATTATATATATACTTAAATTATATATATTATATAATATACTATTATATATATATATATAGTTATTGATGTTATGTATATATATATAGTATATAGTATATATATATATATATTATGATATACTATATATTTATATACTATATTATATAGTTAGTATATATTATATATATATATATATATATATATATATATATATATATATATATATGGCGCATCTCAACTCGTCTGTGAAAAAATTGGCGTATGATATGCAAAAGGTTGGCCACCCCTGCTTTAGAAGGAAATTTGATATTTGTTTCTTATTAACCAATTACAACGTGGCTTACATTTTGACATTGGCAAATAAAGGCATGGCTTTCTTTCGAAAACAGCCGTTGATATTTTGAATTTTGAAGGGCATATGATCCGCATTCTGTCAGATAATTTCCCTATCTATATGACCTATCGTATGTAAATATATTTATATTATGCTCGTACACGACTTGTTATAAATTAATTTCTTTGGCTTTCGTGGGGGAGAGGATTATATTTTGCTTCTATGTATCTTGGGGATGGTTTTAGCTTTTCAAACTAGTTGTTTCTTTATAATTCAGCTCCCACTGATTAAAATGGGCCACAAGAAATTTATTAGAGGAAAAAAGAGCTGTATTTGGTTTTATTAGAACAAGGTGTACCAGTTATATATGTTGCAGCTGATTTGAGTATGTAGTCATGGTATTTTTGCTGTGAAAAAGACCGCAGAATTATTGCCATCTGGAATTGCACTAATGAGAAAAGAAGGGAGTGGGTGAAAGAAAAACTCATCGAAAAGGACATATATGATTCTAATTACTATAAAGCTTTAATAAATTTGAAACATTTTGATTTTCTTAAGGAAGTCGCTATTAGAACAATAAAACATGGGCTTCAAAAACACCTTAAGAGTTCCAGTTCGTCGCTCTACAAATAAGCCTTTATTAGCGGATGCTATGAAGAAGAAGAGGATGAATTTTGCATGAAATATTTTCATTGGATATAGGAGGATTGGCAAAAAGTGATGTTTTCGGATTAGAGTACTTTCATGCTTGTTAGAGAGAGCTCCAAATTGGTGCTTATATCTAAGGGTACGTCACGGATGATTCTCACTTTACAGTCAAGATCGTAAAACTTCCGTCAAGTTTGATAGATTGGGTAGGATTTAAAGATTATTCTTAGAAAGGGAAATATATTTCTTACCACAAAATGTTACAATGAGAGTTAAGCAATTATTTAGAGGTTCTGCAGTAGCATATGATTCAGCTTCCATTTTGGCCCATTAATGAATGGGCTAAATTTTATGCATGATATCGCATCTACCCGAAGAACTAAATTCTTTCAAAAGTTTTTCGGTAATCAAAATATTTTTGTGTTGGAATGAAAACTCACCAGACCTGAATTCAATTGAAAAGGCCTGTAACCAGATGAAAAACGAAATTCAAGAGGTGCGCTGTCGAACATATAACAACTGAAAAATGTTCTGAAAAATATTATGTTTATATGTGCAAGGACTATTTCACCAAACTGGCTGCTTCAAAACATAATAACTAATTAGCATCATAAAATCAAATTGAGATATATCAAAATACTAATATTTTAGCAATTTTGTAATTTTCTCCCTTTTTAAAAATAAATATATCAATGTGAAGATTTCTTTATTGCAACTAAACACAAATAAAATACTTGTACAGCAGAAGTAAAAATGTCTACTCGTCATCCTAGAGGGATCATCTTTCAGGAGGTCCGTCAGCAAGTAGGAAAGCATAAATCATTGAGAAAGTGAGATCCTTGATAATGCCAGAAAGTCTTCACACTGAGAAAAATTGCCGATGACATCGGTATCAGCAAAATTTCTTTTCGTGCAGCTTTACGGGAATAATTAGGACTGCTCAGGGTGAGAGCCAAATTTGTGCCAAAACTGCTTTCGCAGAAATAGGGGAGTGTCAGATTTGACGTCCCACAAGACATACTGGAAACAGTCAATATGGATGCAGAGTTCCTCAATACCTTAATAGCTGAAGATGAAACCTGGGTATATGGGTACGACCCAGAAACCAAAGTCCAGTCTTCACAGTGAAAGCATTTAACCTCATCGAGACCTAAGAAAGCAAACAACTGGGGAGCAAAATCAAGGTTACGATTGTTTTCTTCTATTCCCGTGGGATCGTACATCATGAGCTCTCGCCTGAAGGGCAAGCAGTAAATAAAGAATACTATCGTGACATCCTCCGTCATGTCTGTGACTCAGTTCGCCGTAAACGAGGGAATCTGTGATCATCACAAAACTGGAAACTGCATCACGATAACTCCCCAGTTCATTCGTCACTTTTGATCCAAGATTTCATGGCAATGAAAGGCATTTAAATCATTCATCAGGCATGTTACTCTCCGAACATGTCTATATAATATATATATATATATAATATATATATAGTTATAATATATATAATAAATATATTTATATATATATATATATTAATAATTAATATTTTTTTATTATTTATTTTTTATTGATATTATAATTTAATTTTAAAATTTAAAATTATATATATTTAATATAATAATTATATTATATAATTATATCTTAATATATAGATATATATATACTATATATATAATATATTATATTATAAAATCTTATTAGAAACCTATTAATAAAGTGGCTCAAATCTTTTATAAGAGCATATTCTATTTCTAAAAAAAAAATTTCTAATTAAAATGTCAATTTAATTTACATGAAATGATATTTTTATTTTATAAAATTTATATATATATCTATTACATCAGTACATATATTTTTATATACATATACATAAATATACAATATATGAGACATAAATGTGACCAACTGACATAAATCAAGAAATTAATAATAATTAATACTAATAATAATAATAATAAAAAAATACATATCAATAATAAATACTACATTTCTGTAAATTTTATGTTTATAGTTTTTTATCCAAGTAATTTAAATGATTATTTAACTTGCACAGATCCTTCATATTTGAAAATATTTCTGCTATTCCAATAATCGGGAAAAAAGCATCATAAATTTTTCTCTTCTTCCTACCCAAACGCCGATAATTAAAAAAAAAGAAAAAAAAACTCACCATATATATATTTATATATATATATATATATATATATATTATTATATAGTTAATATACTATATATATATAATAATAATATATATATATATATATAAATATATATATATAATATATATTACACATTGAAACGCTCAATCGCGTTTCTTTACTCACGTGCGCATTAAAAAACAATTAATAGAAAAATCTTATTTGATTTGTAAAATCTAAAATGGTACTTAAAAAGCAATTGAAAATGAAAGGCCAACTTCAACGTTTTTCTTGATATAGACTTACTGATCCATATATAATAAATATATAATATAGTATATTAATATATATATATTATATATATAATTATATATATATTATTATATTATACTATATATTAAATATATATATATATATTATATATATATATATATATACATATATAATAATATAATATATTAATATATATTTGGAACATAAATTTAGGCGATGGGTCAAGAAAGGTTTTAAAGATAATGTTTCGAAATTTTTTGAACCGACCAAAAGGTTTCCATTAGATAAAAAAATCGAACTGGCCAGTTTCAGCTCAATTGAGAGATAACGCCTAACCCGTGCCTCATGACGCCAAAGTTATTAGAGAAAAGCTACGATTTTATTTGCAAATATCGCAAGTTTTTCCTTAATGAAAATGAAAAAACATTCGTCCTTTAGCAGAAACTGGTTAAAATTACATAGAGCATTTGAAGATATCAATAATTTCTAGACAGGACATGATCAGATCCTCAAAAGTGAGAGATTTAGTTAGAATGCAAGAAATTTGCAACACCGATCTACAATATAGTTTTTCCAGATTTTGTTTATTTTCGCTTAACATTGGTGCATTACAAGGGTTTTTAAGTTTCTCGAAAGTGAAATGTCGTAAAAATCAAAATGAAATGAAGGAATTAGGAGAAAAGTAAAAAGCAAAAAGGTAATTTAAAAAGTCATGAAAAACAAAAATGTTTTTTCAAAGCATTTTAATATTCCACAGTTGGCTGTATAAAAGAAAGAAATAATTATACTTATATATATATAAAATTATTATGAATAAGGTGGGTAAGCAACTGGGACTTACCATATACGGACAGAATATATCTAGAATGTCAAAATTGAAGGATCTAAAAACAAATCACGTTCTCTATCCAGGCAAACTTACATACACGGTGACGGTGTCCAAAACAAAGACACCGACAATCCACAGTGATTGTACGACACAATACACAGTGCAAGCCAGCGACGGCTCACAAGCACGTAAACTTTTAACAGAAAATCCAGTTCTTCTCGTCTTTCGTGAAATGGAGCAGTCCTGGATTATAATTACCCCCCCCCCCTTTTTCATCTGTGTCATGACAACCGTTAAAAACCGACTATTTTATTTATTAGAATACGTTTTAAATAAATGTCGATTCACACATAAATCAGGATCAGTAGTTAAAATTTATGTTCAGAAAATTCAATCTCTTTAATCAAAATTTTAATATCAGAAGAAACAAAAAAAAATCAACTTTGTCCAATAATAATCAATGCTTTAGAACTGTGTTGCTTTATACATCCCTTCATCATCAACATTTATTTGGAACGTAAGTTTGAGCAGTTTTTTTTTTTTTTTTATTTTTACTTTCTTTTCAAATTATCATCGAAAAAGGGAAAATGTAACTTTGCATCCGAGTAAGAACCTATAGTGTTACCCTGCTCGACAGTTTGCTTACTGCATCCACTTCAATTATACATATAGGTTTATCAAACGATTTTTTAATAATTGTACCGTAGGTCTCTTAAGTTGGGGGCCAAAGATGGTAATTTGATTATAATATTGATATTAGCTAAATAAAACAAATGCTTCAATACTTTTTTTCTGCTAAATCTGTTAATGCGAAACAAAATGGGGGATCCCTTTGAACAAGATATATTCTTTTTTTGAAAGAATAAATGGGCCTTTTGCCATCCCATCTGCGACTTGATGAATACCAATGCAGGTACTGAATTAAAAGAATTTTCTTTTTGGAGGAAAGTCATCTTAAAAAGAAAGATAAACAAAGTTGGATAAATTCTTTATAATCAATCATTCCTGGGCTGTTGATTTTTTATTGCTGTCGATTAGAAAGGCTTCTGTTAAAATTTGGTCCGAATTACGTATTCATAATCTAACTTATTTTTCAATTCTCAATACCACTCTAAATCTATTAGGGAATGTGAGTAGCTTGACACCAGTCTTGAAATTTTTTAAAAAAATATCTGGCTGAGGGACAGTGGGTTGTGCCTATTTTCCAATCAAACAACTTGCTTTTAGAATAGACTTCTAAAATTCTTTAAGTAATTTTGCTAAAGAGAAAAATTGCAGGTTCCCCCTGAACACCAGCATTTACGCAAGGGTATTCAAAACGCATGCCTGAGCATTTTTCCCCAATTTCTGAAAAAGCTTCTTGCTAAAGTGAGTCAATTCCATACTATTTTCAAGCTGAAAAATTCCATTCAAGTGTTCAACAGCTCTCTTTAAATACGGACAATTCTTGTAAATCTATTCTTTGAAAAGACTCAGTCCCTTCCATTTTCGGAATTGCTAGTTGTAGCAGCGATACCTTTCACTTACATCTCTATACTACTATACATCATCAGAGCTGCAGGCGAGCCGTTCATACCACCAGCCAACTAACGCGCACCACTGACAAATCAAACCTTATTTATGCTCAACTGTCTCGAACCAACATGCTCTCTATCAGACAAATACTACACACCTCTACCTCTACACCAAATTAAAAAATGAACTTTTCAGTAAACCAACTACTACTCTCACTTACTTCTAAAATAACTTCTTCAATACTTTCCCTAGGCTCCTACACTGCCTTGTAGCACTGCGAAAAGCATATACTATCTCCCATTCACCCAACACATAATAATCTTGGCGTAGGTTCACTCTTACCTCTTGCTATGACTCATGCTAGTGAAGATTCATGTTTTGATATATCTTATACTTATTTCACAACACGGTTTTACTCTTCAATATTTTTTTTTCTTGATTTTGTCAAACTTGCAATCTCAGCTGCTCGTTTATTTTTTCTTCGCTTGTTCTGCTTTTTACGCCATTTCATGTCAACGCCTCCGATGCATCCAGGAGGTCCTATTTCTCTGCATGAGTAACAAAAAACTTAGCCTTGTCTTCTTCAGTGTGTTCTTGCAGATGCATGTCTTGATGAGCAGACGACCTCAAAACTAAGCATTCAAAGAGTCTGACTTGGAAAGCCTAGTCTCTCATTGATTTTGAGCTTTGCTTGCAGATCTGGTAGCGTTTATTTGCAGTTTTCTCTATTCTTCATAGTTTTTTTTCAAGCTTTGCAAGACAACTTTAAAAGTACTGATTGGTATCTATAGTTCTCCCCAAAATTAGAACTTACTATACTGTAATCTGCAGATTCTCTAATATACAATTTCAACTTGGCGCATGTATAAAATATGCTGCGTAAAACTTGACAATTAGATGGCAACTTCCTGCCAGTGATTTGATGAGACATGTGGCCAATTTAAAAAAATTCTTGTCTTCTTCCCGCAAATCATGTCGTATGATGCGTCTAGATGAGGTGAGAGTGAAAACCTTTAAGGCACCATATTTCCTATAAAATAAGACATGAAACTGGTTTCTAGGACAAATAGTTTTCATTTTATGAAGGATAAACTGTGAAATTTTTGCCAAAAATCGCAGTTTTTCAAAACTTCACCTCAATAAGGCATTGGGCTTACACGTAATTCATTTGAGACTGAAACTTGCCAATCTCAATTTTTTTTAGACAGCTCGCAACTTTTAGGGGGTATCCTAGAAGATACAACAAAAAAAATTTCCCCCTTATTGCTTTTGACCACCATATTTTATTTATTTATATATATATATATATATATATAAAATGCATAAACCATTTTTTGCATATTGTATTTTTATAGATATAAATGCATATTTATATTTATACTTTTATATATATATATATATATTATAATATATATATATATAGATAATATTATATATTATAATATAATAATATATATATATATATATATATATATATATATACGATATATATATATAAATAATTATTATATATTATATATATAATATTAATAAAATGCAAACCATTTTTGCAAACTACAGAGTGGGGAGGTTCAGTTTACAGAAATAATGCATCAATTCTTGGGAATAAGAAAAAGATTTTTCAAAATCCGAATGAACCAGGGAGGAGGAGGGACGAGAGGGCAGCCTGTGGTGTTTTCATAGTCACATGACGTAAGCCTAAAGCTGTCCCAACTCGTTAATCAAAATTTTAAATTCTATGATAAACATTTCATTTATCTCTAAATGTGACAAATATGAGTATGTGTTTACAAAAAAGATAAAGAAAAGGGAATACACACAACACACACACACGACACCGGACATCGCCGGATCGTTTCACGAAAAACTGGTAATACTGTTCATCACATAGAGAAATAAATTAAAAGGTTAATACTGTATGTAAAATATAAAAAACCCAAACTAGCGTCTGTACTACCTATCAGATTCTACTTCATATATATATATAATATAATATATTATATAATTATATTATATATTATATAATATATATATATATATATATATATATATATAATATATATTAATATAATAATATATATAATATTATAACCAAAACTATAACCAGGAAAAGACCCCTCTGACCCTTCATAATATCGCCCCATTTCTCTTTTATCAACACTATCCAAACTACTAGAAAAAAAATACTAAACAAAATAACTCACACAGACTTACCCCATAACACAAATTCAACACGGGCTTCAAAACAAAACCACCTCAACCACAACCGCACTCGATAAACATCATTTCAACCACATTTTCAACGAAACTAAACTCAAAACCCACTTCACAAAACAAATAAATCAGTTTAGCAATCGAAAATCAACAAAGCCTCTCTGATCAGTACCTTAAAGCATTGCCTTGATCGCAACGAATAAATCTAACATCCCCACCGATAAATCTAAAAGAAATGATTTCCAAATTTCTATAGCGAAGAACGCACAAATACAAAACAAACAACAAAAACCACAACCAGCAAAAAACATCAATACGGAGCACAAGGCCAAATCGATTCCCCAAAACTATCAACCGTATCAAAGTCAATCATCTCACGAACCACAAAAAGACCACACAAACGATAACCTACGCACGATGACACTACGTAGATTAGACCCACTACACACGCAGAAACCTAAACCTTGCCACAAATCTGACGCAACGAATACATCAAATCAACTCCAACATTCGGCTAACAGAAAACAATGCGCGCCTCACAAACAAATCGACCAAATCACTTCAATACCACCCGACATCCACAATTGGCACCCACAACACTCCAAGCCCACGTTAAATATCAATATTGCCAGGCCCTTCAGCAAAATTATTCAATCAATTGCTCAGAATCAGTAACATTACACTCATCTACGCTTTACAAAACACGAAAAACATTATTTCATCTGCAAAAAAAAAATTGAACATATTAAGAGAATATTCTAACGCAAAGAGTGTTCAAAAAACAAACAAAACAGACATCGACCTACCTATACAAACAAAAACAATTCGTCCGACTCATTACAACTATGCCCTCTTTCCAACTTGAGTCACCCACTACTGACTTAAAAACACAAAAAGAAAATTCAAACACACCAAATAACAAATACTAAAATAAAAAAAGATGCACATCAACTACAGCACAGCAACACCTACACAAAGAAACCAAATTTTTAATGACACCGTAAATTCTCCTGCACTTTGATTTGGCTCAATTTTAACCAACAACTCAAACACCCACACCCCATGCAATTGCCCTCACCAACCTTCCCCCAAAGATTTTAAAACGACCCTCAACTCCTGCAACCAGTGCTTTGTACAAAACAAAATTCGCTGAATAACATCCCCCTCCCCAAACAATCATACACCAAACAAATCCAAACGACACTAACAGGAAAAAACTACTTAAGACTTAGACCACTAAAGCAACATTTTTTTAAACAAAACCACCAGAAATAGCATGCAGAATTTCAACCCTCCCTACAAAGAACTTGACCAGTCTCCTTGGCCCAATTAAAGATGCGGCCACCTCCCAACTCCTGCTTCTATTTAAAAACAGATTCAACACTTAAACCAAACCACTACAAATGGATCTGTTTACCAAAACTGCTAACTCAGTGGTGGTGTTTGCTCGCGGAAAACGCATCCTCACTTTTCTTCTCTCCTGTCAAACAATCCAGAGGAATCTGGAAACACTATTGAGCCCCTGAAGGAGATCATGAGGCCAATTATGTCAGCAGCGGATTTGGACGTGTATGGCTCACCCATGGATAGAAGTGTGAAATGGTTTTAATAGTTGTGCGGTGTCAGCATATATATCATACCGTATATATATATATTATATTATATATATGTATAATTATATATTATAATATATATATTAGATGGTATCTCATTCTCTTTGTTTTTTTTTTTGTTGAATAATTAGTTTCGTTTGTTCTATATTTGTGTGGTTTTTTTTTTTTTGAGTGTTTTGTTGTCTCTGTGGGGTGGTGCGTGGGGAGGGGGCGGGGGTGTGAGGCGTGTGGGTGTTGTTGTGTGGTCGTGTGTGGGTGTGTGTTGATATTGCCTCCAAAAAACCGGCAAACACGCCGCGAAGCATCCCACCGCTGCCCACCACCCACCCGCCACTATAAACCAGCCCCCACGACAGCCACTGCAATGAAATCCGGCCTTACCACTCCACGCGCACTATGCTGCCGCCCCACCTGCACGCCACCAGAACAATACCCGCAACCAATATACCACAATCCGTGTGTCCCACCGATCTAACCATGCATGGGGAGTGGAGAGAAAAAAACAATGACAGCAACCATCGCCAGCCGACCACCACCAACCACACACAGCCTCTCCCGCACACCCTAAACACACAGAGCACTCCAGACACCCCCCAGTGTGTGTGCCCGCAAACGACACACCACACTTCAGCATTAACACGTGTATGCAGCCTCACACAAGAACGCAACCACTACACATAACCATCGCCGCCCCCCCGCTCCCAACACGCCCAACAGCCAGCCGAAGCTACATAACCGTGCTATTCTCTACTCGCTAGTCATGGGGAACGACGCGAGGGCGGACTAGGGGGGGGAGGTGATGCGATCCCACGACACACACCCACACTCAAGCAACAAGACCACCACACAAAAGGCCCCCACCCAAACGAACACACAGTGGTGGTGGGTGTCTCGGTCCATATCACTACATATTTTTAGCTGATGTCTTTCTTGTTTATAGAGGCGTACTCATCCTTTTGACTGCATGGGTTGGTTGTTTTTGTGTCTACTGTGATTGTGTTGCTGGTGCCTATTTCTGTATATCTCATAATTCTTGTCTAAATTTCTTCTCTCTTCGCATATTTTGATATCTCTGTTATCGATAGTCGTGCTCTTCACTAGTCCTAATTCTATTGTATACGACGTTTATCAATACGTGTCTCTATCAATGTTGTTTTTATGGATTCATATGGTATCTTCTACTGATCCCGAAAGCGATTCGTTCGTCGCAGTAGGTGTATTTCGATGTGATTACATAGATCACGGTGATCATAGATCCGCCGGGATCAGCACAATGAACGGATAAAATACAATACTTAATATATATATATATATATATTATATTATATATATATATATTATTATATATATATAATACTATATATAACAATAATAAAAGTAACAAAAAGGTTTTAAACGAAGTAGATTTCATATAAATTTACTTTTTAATAAGAAGAACCTTTAAGAATCGATCTAAAAATTTAATCCAAACAATAAAATCGAAAAAAATAAAATATAAAAAACCATGCTGAGTCATGTATTGATTTTATTCACCTTGAATCTTGACATTCCTGCAGCTCATCAGTCATCATCACAAAATATTACAATAATATATATATATTAATATATATATATTATATATAATATTATATATATATATATATAATATATCATACTATATATATATATATAGTATATATTATATATAATATATATTATATAATTGTTGCACCGAACGTTCAGGTATTTTTTACAGCCGATTTCCAGAGTCCCATATTTACTGCAGAGTCCGCGAAAACAAACGAGGAGAGAGAGGAGAGGAGAGAAGAGAGAAGATAAAGATGCAACATACAAGTTACGAACAGGAGGGGAGGGATTGTGTGGCAAGGGGAGAGAAGGGGAGAGGGGAGAGGGGAGAAGGGAGAAGACTTTAGGGGATATGAAGAAGGGCTTAGGAAGTGAGATACAGTTATACAGAGAGAAGAACGAGAAGAGAGAGAGAGAGAGAGAGAGAGAGAGACGAGAAGAGAGAGAGAGAGAGAGAGAGAGAGAGAGAGAGAGAGAGAGAGAGACCAGCGCTAAATAAGAGGAGGGGGAAATGAGAGAGAGAAGAAGGAGAAGAAGAGAGCGAGAGAGAGAGACCGAGAGAGTGAAGCAGACGACACAGAACACGAACGTGCCCAAACTGGACAAAAAAGAACGAGCACCACAACAAACGCGCAATCACAACGAAACCGCCAACACCAACATTACCAAACTAAGCGACGAAGAACCTAAGACAAAATAGATGACTAAAGGACACGAGAAACACGAGAGAGAGAATACGAAGAGAAAGACACGATGCAAGACGACGACAACAGACCACAAAGAGACAGAGAAGACCAACAAAAACCACAGCACGACGAAGAGAGAACGAGAGAGAAGAAAGCAAAAGACCAGAGCCAACGGAGACGAGAGAACAAAAAGACGAACCACAACAACCAGAACACGAGAGAACAGAAGACACACAAGAGAACGTCCTCGAAGAACCGAGATCCCCAGAAACCGCACCAACGAAGAATATCCGAGAATGTTCTGCTGCATGAATAAGAAAAGCAGCGAGAGAGAAGTCCGGAAACCACTGTACACAAAATGTGAACGGACACACATGGAAATGTTATGACGACAAATATAATCATTTCATATTATACTTCAAGTTTGTCTTATTTACGTTACACATATTAATAAAAGAAATTTTTTCTAACCTATTTTCACCTCAAGTAATGAAGGATTTTTACAACAAAAAAAAGGATATTATATTATATATATATATATATATATTATATATATATATATATATATATATATATATATACTTATTATATATATAATATATATAATTATATAGAGAGAGAGAGAGAGAGAGAGAAGAGAGAGAGAGAGATTGGGCGTACCAAAAATTATAAAACTAACTTTTATTTTAGTAATAGCGGCTCCTACACCACAACTTGTCGAACCGCATTATTAAGGCTTTAGCAACCACAATCAAATATCAATCAATTACATTAAATAGGATTGAAATTAGATTATTAAAACAATCGAGTAACGTTTAGTTTTATGTGATTCAGCATATACCAAAACACGAGACAAAGTCCGCTGTAAACATTAATAAAAATAATAATGTTATAAATTCAATTAGTCATCCATGACACTCGGTAGAAAGTTTGGAACAGACGAAGCAGCAATGTCACGGCAAGTGTATTTATTTTTGTGTTCACACTGGGTGATGCCATTGAGGAGCTTTCTCTGTCACTTCTGCAAGCAAAAATAGAACTCCAACTCCGAACTTCTCACATTCCCGCACGATTCAACCCTTAAAAAATTACAAACGTCGTTAACAATTTAACCTCGACACTCCATAAATTGCTTAATTCTTTACGTCCTCTATTACAAGAAGCTCAAAACGATTGTTAGAAGCTTGCGCTTAAATTTTCATATATATTAATATATATTATATTATATATTAATATATATATATAATTATATTATATATATATTATATATTAAATATATATCATATATTAGGGATTGCGGATAGTGAATTAGCCTGGATAGCCGGGATACCGGATACCGGTGGAGTTGAAACCGGTACCGGATATCGGCCGGATATCCGGCAGTCTTGTATATATATCCGGTATATGGTAAGACACAGGCTCCACAATCATTTTCTGGAAAAATTCTAAGTCCAAATCAATACTGTATAATGTATATATAGGTCTATATTACTATTATATACGTATTATTTATTATATATTATTTATATTAGATTGTTTATTATATTATATTATTATTATGTTATTATTTTAGCTATTATAAATACATATTATAATGTAGTACATAGTTGCGAATATATTGATTGTTGGACAGAAATTTTGCAGAAAGTATGTTCTCTCGTTCC
>JABUQX010028401.1:45000-47735 GCA_015478945.1 Trachelipus rathkii | reverse complement strand
ATTAACCTCTTTTTTTTTTTCCTCCTACATATATGCAACTTTTAGTCTTCCGTTTTTCCTCCCTATATATATTTCTATACACCTTTCTTTTGAGACCTCATCATTGAGTTTTATCACATTCAACCAAGCCTCTTTTTTACTTTTAACCGCTTATATCACCTCTTCATTCCATGACAATTATTAACATTCTTACTTTCTACTTTAGCACTTCCACATACTTTACCTGCGCTACTAACGAAGGCTTCCTTCTTCATTTGCGCTTAGATTTGTTCAATTTCATCTTGTTCACATTCAACTGATTTATTTGAGAGTGCTCTCACATACTTTTTCTTATAATCTTGTTCACTGAACTTACTTTTCACTTTTAATTCTCCCCATTTTTTTCCTTCTCTCTTTCCTCACTTTCATGCCCCCACTAACTTAATATCTTACATAAAACAACAATGATCTGATATTCCCACCCCCAACTCCATCACTGACTTGAGGTCCATCACACACTTCAACATTTTCTTCACCAACACAAAATCAATCCCAATTTTCACTTTGATACCATCTCTACCTGCCCCACTCTAGAATACTTATGAATACTCTTGTGCGTGAAGAATATATTACTTACAGACATACCTTTCTCCTCACAGAAATCAATCACCTTCCTACCATCCTCACTTTCTCCCGCAACCCCAAAGGCATCAAGTATGCCATCCTTTTTTCAATCACCTATTCAACCATTTAAGTCACCCAACACAATCAATCTGAAGCACCTACTCACTTCATTAAAAATCACATTCAGATTATCCCAGAAAGTCACTTTCCTCAACATCACCCTCAAATGGACCATACATTACAACCACACATACCTTAACCTTTTCAAACTTAAATTTAACCATTTACAATTCAAGTGCTCACACAAACAAAATCAACCATAGCTCTGTGTCACAGGTCACTCATCAAAATCACCACTTGTTCTCGTTCCATTTCAATGCTCTCCACTCCAATACACACACATTTTACTCCATATCACATGTCTTTATCACTTTATTTCATCTATGTTTCATCAACAGTAAGAAAACCAAATTTACCCTTTATAAATACATTCATCACCTCTCTCCTCTTCTCCGCACCATATGTTCCTCTAACATCCCATGTACCCAAACGGTTCATACAATTTCCCCAGAAGATACAAGGTCGCTTACAGCGATCACAACCAGGTCTGAAGCATGCATAAGCATTCCTGGTTTATAAATAAATGGTTGTTGGGATCCCCAACCCAACTACTACTGCCCTTTAGTCCCCTCCTAGGATATGCAATACATACAATGTGGGAACACTTTCTCCCCCATATGCTGGGATATATGATAAAATGGTATTGTCTGTAATAGTAGTAGTGTTTCATGGTCCGTATGTGATACAGAGATATATTGAATTCTTAGCTTGAACAAACACGAAATTTTCAATTTAAAGTCACCACTTGTTAACAACTTGAAATTAAGATGAAATTTCATGCTAACTAATGATGACCTTCTACAAAATTAATGAACATGTGCTAGATTTGAAAAAAAAGAAAAACTTACTCAAACAAGATATATATATATATATATATATATATATATTATATATATATATATATATATATTTATTATATTATTATATACTAATATATATAATATATATATATATATATATATATATTATATATATATATATATATATATATATATATATAAATAATATATATATTATTATATATTAATATAAAATATAATATATATATATATATATATATATATATATATATATATATTATATATATATATATATATATATATATATATATATATATATATACTTATATATAAATTATTTTTCTTTCTCACCTGTCCTCTTTGCCCCCAAGATTGGGGTAAGGTTGCTGTACAAGCATCGAAAGAAAAGCAGTTAGGAAACATGACAAACGTCGAAAAAGAAAGCCCAGCCTTACCGCCCCCTCTGTACCAATTAATTAGTGAGGAAGCTCGTCACAGACAGAAAAAATCCACCCTAGAGCATCATGGACCGCGACGGACCCTCACTATGGTAAATCGTCCATGTAAGGGTTCATCCCCTGGCCCAGGTGGGCCACAACCATGCCCCCATACAAAACCCCGCCATTCTCTCCTATCATGCACCTCTTTATTCTCGCCTCTGCCAAACTCACATTTCTCTCCTTCAGACATTCGTTCACCGAAAATCAATCCACTTTCTCTTCGGTCTCCCAGCCGGTCGGGTTCCAACACACTCATCACACTATACATCGCTTAAAATCCCCCTATCATCATCCTTTCACACATGACCAAACCTCTCAACATACTTTCATTTATTCTCTCATTTTACCCCTTTCTTCACAACCACACCATCTCTAATACGTTTCATTCCTCATTTTATAATTCTTCTCACACCTAGCACACCCATAAGATTGTCCCTCTGAACAACATTGAACTTTAGATCTATACTTCTTATTCGCAGAACCATAGTCTTTCAACTACATACAATACACAGGTAAACAACAATACCCTCATGTAAGACCCTAGCACACTCATGACTTATCCCTTTGCATCACCAACGATTTAATGCACCGCCACCTTCCTGCATTCACAACTTTCCTACTACACTCTGCATCGTCCGTTTCCCTTTCTCATCCACATATACCCTAAATATTTAACCTCAGACACTGTATCTACTGCTCCGCATCTAACATA
>JABUQX010028401.1:37500-40000 GCA_015478945.1 Trachelipus rathkii | reverse complement strand
GAACTATCAGGTCCTTTACCCAACCACCTGATAAATTGTGGGTTCGTTTGACGTCCCACCACTGGTCGTTAAAGTTAGATTTTTGTTTTGAAATCATTTTATAAATAAATAATAATACCTTTAAAACTTGCACAAAAATCCAAAATCACCTTCTTCAAAACCTCAAAAAAAAAAAAACACCTTAAAAGTATAAATCCCTAAAAAGAAAAAAGATATAAATAGATTAAGTCATAAGTCATACAGTCTAAAACACATCCATACACCAATCACCTCAATTCAAAAGGATGAATTTGGAAACAACCTCTTACGAACAAAATAGGAAAAGATAGTAGGTTAATAGTGACTAAAAATAGAAAGAAACAGGGTAGAAGTATATTATGGAAATGTCATTCCCTCGCCCAACTTTTCATTCAACTTAATCAAACACATCTCTTTATTCCACATTAAACAGTAAGGAAAAACAAATATAATAAAATATGCAATTTTGTCCATGGATCATTCTTTAATATGTTTGGAATTTTTAAAATTTCCCTGATTTTTTTGGAATTTAAGGGAATTGCCTGACTTTTAGCATATCTTAAAACGTTTCCCTGACCTTTCCCTTACCAATTTTTTTTCCTGACTTTCTCCTGACCTTTTCTCTGACGTTCCAGAAAAGTGTGAACTCCTGATATATATATATTATATATATAATATATATATATTTATATATATATATATAATAATATTATATATTATATTATATAATTTATATATATATATATATATATATTATTATATATTATATATACTATATATATATATGAGGTTTCATTTTTCATTAATTCCTGTTATTAATTTAAAGACTTAAAATAGTAGTAATTGTCTTGGTCACAAGTGGCTTAAGTATACATATATATTGAAGACTTATAAGGAGTCGAGACCCCTCAATGCTCTTGCACTGCCTTACTTAGGTTAGTAGTGTTGGCTTCACAATGCATAATTTTTACTTTTGGAATGACTCAATACTTACTATTTCCTTTTTTTCACCTTTTCACCGAATGCATGAGTATATATATATATATATATATATATATATATATATATATATATATATATATATATATATATATATTATATAATATATATATATATATATAAATATTATTATATATTATATATACTATATTATATATAAATATATATTAATATATATATATATTATATATATATATATAAATATATATATTATTATATATATTAATATATATATATATATATATATATATACGGTATATACATATACATTATATATATATATATATAATATATTATATACTATATATATATATATATATATATATAATAATTATATATTATATATATTATATATTATATAATATATATTATAGACAATGCCCATTTCAGATAAATATAATAAGTTAGTTTTGAAATCTTTTTGTCAATATATATAATATATATATATTATATATAATATAATATATATATATATATATATATATTATTATTATATATATATATATATATATATATATAATATATATATATATATATATAAGGGAATGGTAGGTACTTATCCAGACAAATCCTTTATAAATTTATCTAGTGTCTTAATGTTCGAAGGAGAATCAATTGATTTATTATTATTAAGATTTCATCAAAGTGTTTGATAAAATACCCCATGCAAGGTTGATACAAATATTATCATAGATAGGGTAATATAAATAGGAAGGGTGATTCAACTGAAAAAAATATTTTTTGTTTTGGAAAAATATAGAAGACAAGTGCATGCTTAATGATTATAAATTCATCATAGGAAGCTAATAAAAAATGATGTTTCTCGAGTAGTTCTGTTCTAGGTACAACTATTTCTTTCTTCCTAAAATATATATGTACAGTAAGTGATTTTGGATGAGGCAATGCAAAGTGGAGTTATTAAATTGTCTACTTCTGTTGGGAATCTAGTCTTGAGGGTTGTTTTAAATTTCAGCATGACCTGCTAAGTTTGGATGGGCTGAAAGTGACAAACAATTTCGGCAACAAAAAGTATAAGTCTCCGTCTTACACATTGGCATCAAAATAAGATTTTAATTATGGACAAATATGAAATGGCAGAAATCCTGCTTAAAAAGGGATTAAGATGGTTATTAGCAGTAATTTGAAATTAGACATTGTATGGAATTATTAAAAATAAAGCTAACAAAATGGTAGAAATTAAAAACTGTTGTGTTACTTACAATCGCAAAAAGGTAATGGAAAAAAACAGTTTAAAAAATCAAGTAGACAAGATATTGGACTTTCTTTTTGGGATTTTAAAATTATATAATCTTGAAATCTATAAAAACTTTAAAAACAAAAAATTAACCTGAACTACTTTTATATAGGATTTTTGACTCTTTAGACATCTAATATAAATTAAAATATTTGAGATCTATTAGCTTTATTGATATAAGCAATAAGCATATTAATAGGTATGGTCTAAACCAGAGGTCAGAGAAAT
>JABUQX010028401.1:12500-32500 GCA_015478945.1 Trachelipus rathkii | reverse complement strand
ATAAACTGGAAAAAAAATTATATAAAATAATTAAAAATGTCAGAAAAAAAAAAATTATATAAAAAAATTAAAAATGTCAGAAAAAAAATAATAATCATAAAAGCAACATATTGAAAAAAAAAAAAAAACTATTCGCTACACAATGGAACTGATCAGTCTTTCTTTATCTTTACTAGACTGAAATGCTTCTATCTAAATCTGCCCAATGAACTGTACTTTCTGTCTGAATAGATATTTTCTCTCTAAGCTTCCTCAGCTACGTTCTTTCACTCTTCTACCAGGAGCATTCTGTTGACTCCTCATACTCTTCTTCATAGAGAAGTTTCATTGGCTCCCAAACACGGAATGCCAGGTTTGTGGAACTCAAAATCTCTTAAAATTGAAATTGAATTTAAAGTTAACCAAAAAAATTAGTTCCAATAACTTATAAATTAATTAAAGCAAATATAAAATCTTTTAAGTAAATCTTTGAATTCATATTAGCTTACGTATTAGAATACAGTAGAATGTGAAAATTTTTTTTTAATTCTGTTTCAGATCCTGGAATAGTTGAAAGTGCGAAAGTTTGATGAAATCTTCTTCAACTGGGCTGAGTAATTTACAAGTAAGTAGTTTGCAAATCATAAATTAAAAATAACACAGACCCTCTAAATTCATTCTCACACCAGGTTTATTTAGCCTCTTTAGAAATCCAAAATATTAATTCCCCTATCACTTCTGTAGCAGAAAATGTTATCTCTGCAGGTCCTGTTTGTAGTATAATAAGTAAAATAGATAATCAGGAATGTAGAATTAGTTTCAAATTCAAAAGTGGATATTAATAAACCTGCAGAAATCTCCTTACTTGGCATGGAAAATCCTGAGTTTCTTCAACTTCAAGTAGGGTAATGATTCTTTTCTTACTTTACCTTTCAAGTCTAAAGACTCCTTTTCTTTACCCTAATACTACTTCTATAAACAGTACATGGATCTATTCTTTCAGTTTTGGACCCTATTTATTCATTTTCCATGGTGGCAAGTAGTCACATAAATTTATTGTCTGCTGAGAGTTTTCATAATGGTATTAATAGTAATTCTGTAGCCAGTAGTATTGGTTCTTTAGTAAATGGTAGAGATGTTATAGTGTCTAGTAATGGTATTAGTAATACTGGTCTTTTTATCAGTAGTAGTAATCCAATAGTTGGTAGAGATAGACTCGTAATAAGTAGTATGTATAGTGGTAAATGGTGGATATTATGGTGTCTAGTAATGTAGAGATGCACCAAATATTTGGTAAGTATTCAGTAATCAGGCTATTTGGACTTTCTGCCAAATATTCAGTATTGATTTCTGGATACTATTGTGTCAAATTTTAGATTGATATTCGAGACACATCAAAACACATTCGCTAAAAAAAATTTGCCATAATGAATATTGCGCCACATATCATATTTTATAAAGGACACTTTTAAAAGACAGATTAAGATATATAGAATAAATAAATTCAATAATAAAATAAACAAATCAACAAAAAAATCAAAATAAATAAATAAATAAAATAAACAAATAAATATTGATCAATTAGCGTCGGGCGGGGTGACCGGGCCCGTCTTTTTCAAATTGATTTGGTCCACTCAAAAAAAAAAAAAAATATTAAAAAAAAAAAAAAAATTTTTGCTCATTTAATAGCCACACGGTAGTACTACAAGTTTTATTTAGATCATCTTTAATTCTAGAGAGTTTTTATACTTTTAAAAAATATAAATGTAAAAACCCCTTTTGCCCTACACACTTTGAAAAGATTTTTTTAAACTTTGTTATAAATGAAAATGTATACTCGAGTATGTTAGCTTTAGGGACTTTGCAGCGATTGATTCCATAGAGGTATAAAATATCATGTCTTAGTTGATTTTAGAGTTTTAACACTTTCTAGATGTAAATTTATGCTCTTTCGAATGGTCTGATTATTTTAACAGGCAAGAAATATTTTATTCACAGGGGGATACGGGGTGTATTCAATTATGGTAAGTCATAAATGAAAAATCCTTCGATACACTTTATTATTATCGTGATACATCATGAACTTCGGAGCTAAGTATGGAGTGACGGGATACACATTTTTTGTTAAAATAATTTTGTATGGAGAAAGAATTTGCCTCTGTGCATTTTACATTTTAATTTCAAAGAGTTTTCTCCGTCTCTTTGGCTATGTTTTAGCTATTAGCAAATGCATTCTATTCATTTGCAGATAATTTAAATTTGCCTATAGGTATCACTGAAAATTTCATGTTGATTGAACAAAAAATAAAAAATTTATCATGAATTTTTTTCTAACAAAAAAAAAAAAAAAAAAAAAAAAAAAAACTGGAACGAGACAAATTTGGTTTTAATATTTACTCGATTGCAACGAAACTTTCACAACTTGTTGTACCTCATACAAGAATACTTATTATCTGATTTCTAAAGATTAATATTTGGTATGGCCAACAGTATTTGTCACATAGAAAAACTTTGAAATCTTTGTTAATTAGCAGTGCCCAGAACAGTTGGGTATACTAAAAATTTCCTCAATAAAAGATGCTCAACTTTCCCAATTTTATATATTCGGGGAAAATTTTACTATAAATCGAATGATTATAATTCATATTGTTTTATATTTTTAGTTGCTAATTTATTCATGAAATGATGTCACGGCAATATATATTAGTTCATTATTTTAAAATTGAAATTTTATGCCTTAATAACTCGAAGAATGCACATCTTTCATTTTGATAAATTCTTCGACAATTAATTTGCTACTACTTCCGGGAAAACTTTTAAAATTTATAAGTATTCCCATGGAACAGTGGCAAAAGCGTTTGGTATACAACAAAATTATCTTAGTAAAAAATGTTCCTTCTAATTATACATGCCCTGAAAGTTTCGTATTAATCGGATTATATAATAAAAAGAGTTATTATTACATTTTTCTTTTTCTAGTGCAAAAAAAAGAAAAAAAAGAAAAAATCAATAATTGATGTTGCATAGTATCATTTTACTACTCATGCTGATTGAATAATTTTTACAACTGTAAAAATTATTGTATTTCACATTTTGCATTTAATAAATTGTTGTATACAAACGGTTTGGCACTGCTCCAGTTCAACTTCCTTGACTATTCAGGGACAATGCCCTCCGGAATTACAGCAGTGTCCTAATACCAGAAAATCACACTATTTATATTTATTTTTTTTTCAATTTTGTTGCAATCAATGTTTAAGGGGCGATCATCCCTGAAGAGTATAACATTGACTAGATTTTAAGTTGTGAAAATTTATGAAAAAAAAGTTGAGATTTAACAAAAATGCAAAAAATTTTTTTCTCTATATATTCTCATATTTTATGAAGTTATTTTATAAAACACGATGCCTATGGGAAAGTATGTCAGTGAAATATGCTTGCAAAAATCTTTGTAGTTCAGCAGGAATTCACTTAAAAATTGCTGATTAAAAATTTAAATACTGACAATTATAGATGTTAAATTACACAAAATCTAAACACTTTTTTGCATATGCATCAAAACAAATATTGTCAGAAATATTATATTTCAATGGTCATATATTATCACAAAAAAAATTACATTTAGTGTGTTAGGATCCTTAAGCGCAAATCGTCCCTTTAACTGGCAAGTAATATTTGTTCCAACATTTTAAGTGCAATCAACGGGGCTTACTTAGTCCGAATTCTTCTGCGTAAAAATTGAATGAAGGGGAATCGGCCACCATTGTTTTCGATTTACTTTATTATGACAATTTTTATACATAAATTATCTTAAATTTATATAACCGCTTACTATATAGTAAATAAATAAAAAATGAAATTATATAAAAAATACAACTCCAAAAAGTGTCAAAATATTTCCGACCTAGGGGTGAATCAGACCAACTTATTTTTATTCTATTTATGTATATTATGACATTTTTATTATTTATTACTAATTTATATGATAAACAATTAATATATTAAGTAAAATAAAAATATAAATTGAATTTATATAAAAACAGAATTTAAACAGTATGGGATCGATTGACTCCCTCACATAAGGTGTCTGATTCACCTCAGTGGTTCCGTCACCCTCCAGGTCAGGCTGAAATAAGCTTTATTAAACTTTAATAAAACTTCATATTCGAATTACATTATCATTTTTTGTCTATTAACTACATATTGGCTTAAATTTTCAGAAAAAAAATTTCAAAAAGGCATAGGAGAAGTCGGGAGACCGAAGTATACTAAAGTGGTCCTCACCACCCCGACGCTATTTGTAATATAAACCCATTTGTTAATTTTTATTTCTGTTCTTCCAATTCGACGGGCTCCATCACAACAGCTTTATTTAAAATATATTTGATGAATTGAATAATTTGAAGAATTCTTAATTGAAGGTAGGGGTGGAAAACTATGTAATATCTTATTTGAGCCGTACATAAAATGAAAAATGAAACGGTCTTATTAGGACTATGGAGATTTTATAAAAATCATTAATGGAGCGTTTGCTCTATTTTACCAAAAAAATTCAAATAACTTTTTGATACCTATTTTTTACATTAAAATAGGCCCCCTATTATAGTTTAATACAGTCTCATGTATTTGGACTATAATACTACTCCACAAATTAACGAAATTGATAATTAGACAGCATATTAATCATGCTGATATTGCCTTGGTACTGATATGCAAAATAAAAACTGTATTTAATGTTTTGAAACTTCATTTAATTTCGTTATTAGAACACAATTTCAAATGTCTTCTTATATGAGCAATTCCAGCTAGCTAGAATTGTCATGAAAGGCAATAGGGAAGAGCCACAAGAGGGCTATTAAAAACTGTCCATCCAAGACCCAAACATGTGGCACTTAATCAGCCCAAAAATATAACCACATTACATTCATGAATATTTTTTTATATATAACTCACGTAAGCATGCAATAGTCAATAATAGTACATAAGTAACTTAAATAAACTAACAAATACACAAAATGTCTTTAAATGTATTTATAATAAATAAAACAAAAAAATACTAAGTAAAAAATATCCATGCTCGTGTACCAGTTAGGCGTACCTTCGTTTGTTATTGTGTCGTAATCTAAATCATAAACCCAAACAGAAGTTACACATTTCGGGGGACAATAAAAAAATCAAGTATATAACTAGGAAAAATCTAACATTGTGGAATACAATCTGTAATTAATTTGCAAAAATAATAAAAAAAACATAATCTAAATATTAAAACCCTATATAATGAAGTACCGAAGAATAAATAATTAAGATATTTTAAGTTAACTGAAGTTGAACGGGTTAATGAACTCATTCCCGTCCCCTACCATGCATCTGACATATAGATTATGCAGGGCAGATGGTAGAAAAATTAGGGTTCCTGGCATCTGCACAAGGGCTGAGCCAGCTCTGTAACTACATAAGCTTGTATATCAAACCTACCATGAATCCCATGACACCTTTAGATATAAGCAGTTAAAATGATTATCATCATTAATCATAGCCTATACAAATGTGACCAGTACATTTGAAAAGTCTAGAGTGCAAACATGAACCCTAGTTGGAAATAACGAGCAAATTAATTTTCCAGCAACCTGCAAGAGTCAAGAAGGAACCCAACCTTGCAGAAAAGCAGAAATTTTCTCCTGGATGAGAAATAGACACACAGTCGAAGAAGAAGTGCATATGCACTTTAGATTGCACCACTGCAAGATCGGAAAAGGAAGTTAGGTTGGAAATGAAACGGTACTGCGATGATATTGCGGGAACGTTCATGCACCCTCGAACTCTCCCTCAGGAGGGTTTTCGTGGATTTCACAATTTGCCTGCAATACATCAACGATTAATCGGCTCATATGTTTTTTAACCATTTCATCTATGGTGATTTCGAACCACAGCTTGGTGGATGGCACACGCAACCTTACTCTAAGGAGAACATTCTCTCCTTCTGCGAGTTAGGGAACTTTCGCTGTCATTCTCATTTTCTTCTTCCCCCTCTCTCTCTCCTCTTAGAGTTTTCATCTCTTCTGCACCCTGCCATCTTACATTGCCCCAGTCCAGCATTCATCTCCGCACACTAGAGACCACAGTCTCCACCTTTGCACCGGCCGCCGCCTCGCCGAGAAACTGAAGATAGGCTCGTGCTGAGTTGATCAACATGCTAGCTGGAATCGTTCGACCTTCAAGAGCATGGGCTACCCTACACCTGTCCTTAAAGCACCCCTGTAAGAAATTATAGTCCTCACATGATCATGTCCAATCTTATCCCGTCCTCACACCTTAGTTTTCACGTCCCACTCTTAGTGGTGCTAATAATATTCCATCCAAAATCGTTACTGTCCGCGCTCTCACATCAATCTTGAAGCACCCGAGATCTTACAAGACTGCCGGATTATTTATTCTATTGGACTTTGATTTGAGCACCCCTTTCGGTTACGGAATGCTGCTCAACATTCGCAAACGTTCATTGACACGTCTCGAGTGCTATCCTTTCGTTTGGCCTGATCAAGACGACCCGCTTATTAGGCTTCCTAACTCTGAAGAACACAAGAGACATCTTTCTTGCTATCTTTCCCAGACTAAAGACTGAATACGGTATTCAGCATCAACATGGAGAAGTCCTTTTCGGAGAAAGTCGCCTATTTGTTCCTCTCTCAGTTTCTTGCCACAACAGTCTCTTCGTGAAGAGGTTCGCCCCCTCCAGAGCTGTTTCCTGCATTCGTGCTGATTTCCTTTACACCTGAACAGAATATCTGTAAGCAGTTTCTCGATTGCTGAACTACTTACATCGTTCCTACTATTTCTAATTTCCGCCGAGATGAAAAAGTGTGTCTCGGTCAAGGTTAGTGGACTGAAAAGTACGTATTGCTCTTCACTTCTGCAAAAAGGACTTCACTCGCGCACGCTTCGCTCTCCTTGTCCACCACCAGAAACTAGCACCAAATCGTTCAGGTTTGGATCTCAAGTTTCGAGCGTCGCAAAGCATCCATGCAGCACACACCTGAATGGTTCTTGTCTCCACTATAGCCTTTTCTCTGAAGAACTACAGCTGCGACACCCGCTAGGCCTTCGGTGAATATAACTGCGACAACTCTATTGCAGTCAACATTAGAATACTTATGGAAGGCGAAATTCACATTCTCACAGATACACCAATACCTTCGCCAATGCAATCTCGAAATGAACGACACTCGCGAGAGAAGAAAAATGTTTCCGGTTTCAAGGTATCTGGACTGAGAAGGCTTTTGTTTCACTTCACTGCAAAAAGACGGCAACTCGCGCACGCCGTCCTGCCCCACAGGAATCCATGCACCAACTCGTGTTAGTGTGAATGCCTCAGATTTCGAGGATCCAGGCATCTTCAGCAACATGCATGGTTTTGTCTATCTATGCTTCTTCTCGAAGAATCAATAAATAGACGCTACTCTACAGCGCCTTAGGTAGAGAACTTCTGGCAATCTATCTGCAGTCAAACACTTAGATCTTATGGAAGCGGATTCACGTTCTCACAGATACACACCAAATCAATTCGCATGGCATCTGAAACGGGGGGGAAGGTGAACGACACTTCGCCGAGAGAAGCTCATCATTGGAATATGATTTCCGATTTAAACTGACAGCACCCGTCATGTCCCATGTACGATAAATCTCAGCGCTGATGCAATCCTTACGCATCCTAAATTATTCCATATTTCACTCCCCAGCAATCAACTACGAGACATAGGCACTGCAAATCCTCAGAAGACCCAGGACCCTCCTTGTTCAGGTGATTATCTTCCTCCAGGGACATGCAGAGAAAACTTCCTCTGTGCACATGTCTACTGATCGTCCCGTCTTTATCGTTCCTCCTGTTACTATACTTTCTCATCGGATGTAATTTGCATTAATATTTACAAAAGCTAAACATGAATTATTTTTTATCGATTTGATTTGATTTCAATGAAATGAGGAATGAACGAGTTGCGTGCTGTGACCAAAGGACTAAATATGCGGAAAAGGCGTGTGCATAACATCCCATTAACGAGCAATCTAAATAAAAACTTAATTCCATCTGAATTTCACCCCGTAACCTCCGAAGAAATAAAGAGTCTTCCATCCTAGAAGTTCTACAATATATTATTATATAGTATATATATAATATATATTTATATATATATATAATATTTATAGATATATATAACATACATATATAATATATATATATATATTTATATAATTATATATATAATTATTTATATATATCTAATCATGGCGAGGCAGGGGGTGGAGGGGTCACTGCCCGCCCAAATTTGGCGAATAAAAACTGAACCGTTACGATTTTGCCCACACGATTTTTAAGGGTTGTTATAGAAAAACTGTGAAATAAAAAAAGATACAGTCAATCGAAGATACTGAAGGAAGTAAATATAAAATTACTAACATATTATACAACAATATTTTTTATAAGTTTTAATGGTTTCGTTTTCGTATTGGCTTGAGTCAATAGCTGTGTGCTTTTATATACAGCTAGTCTTCAGACAGTATCTCCGCTGGAACTTGCAGTATGTCGATAGCATTTGGCGGCTGATAAAGCTTGCTAAATATAATATATATAATAGTATATATATATATCATATATTAATATATATATATATTAATATAATATAAGTTAATATATATAATTATATAAAATAAATATATATAATATTTATTCACTCATACCTTGCCCCCCCTAATTGAAATCCTGCCAACGCCTATATACTATATATATATAGTATTATATATATATATATATAATATATAATAAATAATATATATATATATATATATATTTATATATAATATACAATATATATTTATATATATATTAAATATATATTTTATTTACATAATATATATATATAGTATATATATATATATATATATATATAATAATATATATATATTATAATAATATATAATATATATAATAATAAAGTATATTATATATATATATATCATAATATATATATAATATATATATTATATACTATTATATTCCAAAAGTAAGTGTACTTGATGTCGTATTATTATGTACTAGACTACATGAATAAAAAGTATCTTTGGAAGTATGACCTTGTTTAATTACACAGTGTTCAATTTTTCCACTGTTCATGCATTACGAATCCATGATTCCTGAAGGTGTTTAGTTCAAGGTTACATGTATTTTATTATATTTCCATCGTCCCAAAAGATGACCCTCAACTTATTATAACTAGGAGAAAGTAGAAAGTGCACGGAAGCTAATCGGTTGTATGAGGATCGGAAGTACTTGAATGTTTTTCTATTGCTAGAAATTCTATTAATTTGAGTGCGAGTGTGAGATGGCGCGTTTTCGTCGTGCTTAACCCAATCATCTGCAATGTCTGTTCTGATCGCTGAACTCGTTTTCGAATTAGTTCCAAGACATCTTTGAAAAGACATGATTAACTGTCTGTCTTGAAGGTAAAATCCTGAACACAAATAACACCACGGCGTCGAAAAACAAATAATCGTTTTTCCCCTGGACTTGCTCTAATACCTGCTTCTTTTCTCGGAAGAGGAAGTTTTTTGGTGCCATTCGAACCTTTGCCGTTTGTTCAGGATCGACTCAAAAACTTATGTATTTTCCTGTTATAACACTTTATCCAAAAAATTGTGCTCCTTTTCGAGTCTTTCAAGCAAATCTTGACAATTTTGACCCTGTTCGCTACTTTCTCGGCCATCTTTGAAAGCTTTGTGCCGACTTGAAAACCATAGTCTGAAGAGGTGGCATTCCATACTTTCTTTAAGAAGCAAATTCTCAGTGGCAAACTTTACGCTCACCACAGAATTTGGAATATGTACGCTTGTGTTTCAATATTACCATGCATGCAGAAACGTCACGAGGATAGAAAGCGCCATAAACAAAAAGTTTGTAGTGCATAAAAAAAGTGACGAGTTAGTAACACACGCCCAATATAACAGAGTTCAAGACTGAACTTAATAAATGTGGTAAATGGTATGGTATGTTAGATAGTGTAACTAGTACCATCCTCGTAACAGTCACTGAGACTAGATTACTATCGTCATTGGATATTTTCGTTAACCTTACTTTTGGAAGAGGAGTATTATATAATTATATATATATATAATAAATATCTATATATAATATATATATATATTATATATATATATATATATATATAATATATATTTATATATTTTTTAATATGAGGAAAAATATAATATATAGAAAGCTTATGCGTTCCTTTAGCTATTTGTGTTTACATCTGATAGAAAATGCTTAAACAAGATTTAGCACGAATTTCTTGTAAATCAAAACACGACGGCTTACGTGGTTACTTTGTTCAGTGATTGTAATCAAACTGTTGGATGGAGCCCGTTATTTGAAATATTAAATAATAAAATAAAAACTTAAATAGTTTATAATATAAAAATAGTATAATTTTTTTCATGAAAATCAACGATATGAAAAATTAGTTGATTAAAACTATTGAATGAAAGTATCGTAACATTGCCAATAGAGGAGTATTTAATTTATCATATTGATTTCTTTCTGCAGCTTCCAGCTGATAATTCCTTATTGTTACCTCCACATAACATTTTAATCTTAAAAAAGTTAATTGCTATCGCTTACGTTAGGTTAGGTATAAAAAATTGCTGCTTCCTGTTTGGTATTTCTTAGTTTACATTTATGTAAAGCCGCAGTTTTAGATTCAGAAATAACACGGGAAATAGCACCTTACAGAATTAAGAAATCCCTTACTTTTGGTAACATTTTAATAAATTGGTGCTAAATTTGACAAAACAACCACTAAATTTCTTACCGTTTGTAAGCAAAATTGACCAAAACGAAAACTCCTTATTTTAGGCTATTCTTGTGCTGTACTAAGATTGTGAATAAAGTTTAATAAAACTCAAAAAGCTCATTTGAATTTTCCAATCACAGTATAAATATATTAAAATACACTAGGCTCAGATAGATATTGGAAATTATGGTGCAAATCTCGCTATGTTTCTTTAAAACAAATTTTCAAATCAACCATTGTTTTCGAAAGCCACGTTTTCATTTGCCTACTTCGTAAATTAAGAAACTGTGTTGGTTCATAATAACAAATTGTTACATTCTTTTAATTGGCATCGTCACTCTTATGGCTTTTCAAACAATAACTAATAAACAATTTTTATAAAAAATATTTAGGAGCATTTTACCATTAATTTTTTTTTACCACGATAAATACATAAAATATTAGTGAAAAATAAATTTTGAGGCTACCAACTTCAAATGACTTTAAAAGTTGGACAACTTTTTCCGCGAAAAGTTTATTCAACACACACACAATGGTTCGATAAATATTTCATAACACTGTATTAGAAGTACTTATAACGACAGTTTTCGTATGTCATTTGAGCGACGCACGGTAAAAAATCTTACATCTTTTAGAAAGAATTCTCGTACCAAAATCATCACAGAACACGCTATGAGTTAATCTTTGTTTACAAAAATAGAGATCAGTGTTTGTTATGGACCCGGCGATTGAAATAGAGAGAAAAAAGAACAAATGACAAATGTTATATTACCCTAAAATCTTGTAATACATAATAATTATCATTATATAAGAGTTATACGAATGTAGAATTAGATTTGAAAGCTATTAGTAAAGGTTTATTCATTACTGTTATGTTGGGAATTAAGTAGTGAAAAATATCTTGATTTTTTACGAAATATTAAGCAGTGGGAAAAAATGAATACACACAATATTGGCAATATCTGTATATTAAAGGCTATACTTCACACCCTTCGCTGTACACTATTGTAAAAAAAAAGAAAGAAATTAATGTAATTTTCCTGTTCTTTTGCATTTATTTCTTTGTTTACATTTCCGTAAACCTTCCTCAATTCAGTGAAGCAAGGAAATAAGCAATTAACAGAATAAGAAATTTTTGCTTGTGGTGATATTTACTTAAGATCTGCTTCATAAGTTTGGACGAAAACAAACCCAGACTCTGAGCATGTTTTCTTAATTTTCGTGAAAGCACAATGAAAAAAACGAAAAGCCTAGTAATTTTATTCTGAACTTTAAAGCGTTAAATTTGAATTTTCGGTTGGGAGAATGATCTGCCAGATCAAAACACGCTAAATTATCAATGTTGTGTAAATTCCCAAAATATTTTAAATTTCAGAATATCAAATTGTTTAAAATTGTTTGCAACTGGCAATTGTTTAAATAAACTTTATTTGATTCGTGTAATTGGAATTCACATTTGTCATACTTTAAATTTATTTTTAATGCAGAGTTGGGAAATATACTGTATATTTTAAGTATGCAATATATAATAATTCTAATAACAATATTGCTATTGCATTATATTAAGAAGCTTATCACATGGATGACGAATGAATTGAATCATTTGAAATTGAAGCGAAACTTTTGAAAGAAGTAATTTTTATAATGTGCTATGAAATTATAATCAATCAATAATGCCCTGATTTCATATAAGGAGTTGATTCTCCAATCGATCATAAATTTATTGTAGGCCTACATTAGCACGCCATATTTGATTGGTCTGAAGAAGATAGCTGGCTAAGTTATTTTTTTTTTTTGAAGGCGTAGGTTTAAGACAGCAGTATAGTATAATTCAGCACATTGTTTTAATGTTAACCTACATATTGGTGCAAAGATATTTCAATACCTAGTTATTGGAACATTTCTCAACAGAGACAGAAAGAGAGAAGAATTGCATTGGTTAGGTACGCAGCAGTGACCAGTCAGTGAAAGCGTCTTTTTTTTTTTTTTTCTCATTTTTGTAGTTAAAGACAAAGTTGGATTAAATTTGTTTATTTTTTACTTCTGATTCATACTGATACTGAAATCGTATGAGCAGATATAGGCCCTATATATACGATTCTAAGATGTACTTGTATAGGAATTTGATGGTAATAAGTAGTTACAATGAACCTGGCCTATTAATACATCAGTAGATTTACTGGTTTTAGGGGTTCATTAATAGAATTGACGGGATGCATAGAGATCCAGTTAAAAGATTTGTGTGCATTGATAATCCGAGGCTACAACTGTTAATTCTGCACTGGCACAGTGTATCAACTCCCTGCAAGTCAAATCGGGAAGCTGATTATTTTCCTGCAGAGTAGATGCACTAATAACTACTAACTCTGGCATGAGTTCTGAAGGAATAATAAGCAAGGAAGTAGGCTTAGTGGTGTAACCATTCTTGAAGAATATAGGAAGTTGCATACAATACTCAATGGGAACAACATGGTTTTGTTGTGAGCAATTAATTGCCTTGATTTCAACATCTGATGCGGGTTGGAGTTCAATGTTTTTGAGTAAGGGCATCAGAGCAGAACTGATCACCTGCTCTGCTGTCTATGATGCAAATATAATACATCAAACTATCTGGAACGAAAATTGTGCAAATAACAAGTGGTTTTATTCCCACTTTAGGCAGACAAAAATTTATAAGGATCTTCTTCA
This sequence comes from Trachelipus rathkii, assembly GCA_015478945.1. Taxonomy (NCBI): domain Eukaryota; kingdom Metazoa; phylum Arthropoda; class Malacostraca; order Isopoda; family Trachelipodidae; genus Trachelipus; species Trachelipus rathkii. The sequence continues at coordinate 18,992 of JABUQX010028401.1, read as the reverse complement.
AATTCTTATCGTCATCTGTGGTTGTACTGGAACAGTTTTTTTTTGTTCAGTGATCATGTTAACAGTATGTTCTGCGACTATGTCATTTGTACATTCTACGAATCTACTGAGTGTTTATTTCTAAAGTGGACGAATCATTTTCAGAGGTAGCGCTATGTATTAGAGTGTTGTCTGATGCAGCAAGTGTGGTATTATGAGTGTCAGTATTTAATTCCCTAGTATTTAATTTATCATACCTTTTCCATACGATTATCAATACCACCACCCATTTTTCCCACTTTATCACTAAATTTCTGGAAGAGCCAACATTTTGTCCGGTTTTAGCTGCAAACTCCTCTCCACAGAATGGCTCAATTCCATGGAGGGTTGAAGTTTAAATCCCCGGAACTATTATTAGCTGTTTCTGTTGTACCCTGACATCGACCCTCGTAGTGTGGTAACTTACACCAATCGCAAGGGTCTAAATAATTTTGCGGAAGACTGGGAATAACACTGGGATTAGTCAAAGAGTGTTTATTGTCCGCGTTAATCTGGGAAGAAGTCGAAGTTCTCCTATTTTGACCAGAGGCTTGAGGGGATTGAGACTGTGTTTAACTGGGTTCTAGATGTATTACATGATGGCGTTCTGTGACTGCAGTTTATACCCGCATGTGAGCCCTTACAGAAAGTACACACAGTACGAGTATTGGGTAGTATTCATGTCAGTGAATTGAGTGCCCTACATTCAGCAGGAACATTCCCTTTTTTGCGACAGTAGCTGCAAATACCCAAATACTTATAACAAACATCTATTACATGCCCAACATTCTTGTAGTAATCGCAGTGGAGAGTGTTTCTGTTTTTGGGAGATTGAATATTCTTCACGATGTGCAAATGTTTGAGAGTTGTTGGTGTTTCGTTGGTTTGTGTTTGTGGAATCTCGGAAAAACTGAGTTATTGGATGTGTTATTAGTTTGTGTTTGGTGTAGCTACTCTATTCTGATTACTACTGGAATTATTTTGAGGAAAACTCAGTCTCTGAGGAGTGTTTTTAAGGACATCAGACCAACTCGGAGTAATATTATCTATTCTAATCATTCCATTAAGGTCAGGTTGGTCTGATTGACTAGGAATAGAATTTGATGATCCTGGAAGTACTGGCTGTGAAGGTCAACTTTTCTGAAGATCACAATCAAAGATAGCCTATCGCCCAGACTAACAATCTTAGACCATTGGACTCATGCTTGGGTATTCATTTACTTTTGAGCAATATATTCCTTTAGACGACCATGTTCTTTATTATAAAACTGAAAATATAAAACTGACTTTGACTAATCAATACAGTCTTTTTGTTGGTATGCTTTACTTAGGCAGTTGATTATATTTCCAACACTAAAACTAGTACGTAGAGAATAAAAAATCTTACTGGAACGTAATTAGCATTGCAATAATCCGACCCTTCTTCATCATCACTTGGTTGTAATTTCACCCTAGAATGATCGTACGGAAGAATATTTGTGAATCTATTTTTTGGACGATTTACGGGTAAATCTGCTGCTAAACACGGTAAAGATCGGCCTACATTTTTCAGAGCTTCATATTCTTCCGAGAACCTGAAATCTGAATCAGCTGACATATAACGGTAATGTTCAACGAAGTCTCGAAGCTTTACTGGGCGACTGCAATTCAAGAGAATATATGTGAAAATTTACATAATTTAAAGTGGGAAAGCACTAGTTACTATTAGATAGAAAATAAAAAATAAATAAAAAGGCATCCAAGAATTGCATTAACTTTTATTTATATAACAATTCCGTTAAGTAAAACTTGGGAGGATAAGGGAAAATATTGAAAACTCTACAAACCTTGTTTCTATAATGGAATCACTAAAAGAATGAACATCATCCCTATGAGTTGACCCAGAAGTATTCTTTATAAAAGGACCCATACGGCGATGAGTAAAAATTATGAAGGCAACAACAGCAAGTGCGACAAGAACAACCGGGACGGCCACTGATATACCAAGGTTACTGCGATCTGAGCCTATAAAATAAAATAAAAAATAAAATTTAATATATATATATATATATATATATATATATATATATATATATATATATATATATATATATATATACATATATACATATATACATATATACATATATACATATATACATATATACATATATATATATATATATATATATATATATACATATATACATATATATATATATATATATATATATATATATATATATATATATATATATATATACATATATATATACATATACATATACATTATACATATACATATACATATACATACATATATATATATATATATATATATATATATATATATATATATATATATATATATATGTTATATATATATATATATATATATATATATATATATATATATATATATATATATATATATATATATATATATATATATATATAATATATAATGCATAATATATGGTATACAATCATAATACTCGATATATATATATATATATATATATATATATATATATATATATATATATATATATATATATATATATATATATATATATATATATATATATATATATATATATATATATATATATATACACAGAGCTGGGCGCCTATAATTTTTTTGAGTGCGCCTGCGCCTATGCCGCCGGACCTAGTGCGCCTATATTTTTGTCACATCAGCGCCTTTGCGCCTTCGACTTTTCGCCGGCCGGTGGATGTTCGCTAAATTTATTTGCAAAGTAAACTTAGGTGCGATAATAAAGCATGCTTTTATAAGGAAAACACATTTATTAATTTTTGTAATTAAAACACAGTAAACTAATCTACACGTCCTCTTCCTCCTCCATGTCCTTGTGGTCCATGTTTTCCCCCAGGAGGTTCAGCACGAGCGCTGAAGTTGAAAATTTTCAGAGCCATAGTTGCCAATTTATTTGTAGTTAAGAACTACTGAATTAGTTATATATATATATATATATATATATATATATATATATATATATATATATATATATATATATATATATATATATATATATATATATATATATATATATATATATATATATATATATATATATATATATATATATAAGTTTTACACTTTTTTTTTAGAATGATACAAGTTTGCCACGCTTCTAAGTTCTAACTTTTAAGGGTAAAAAAATGCTTTGTTCCTGTTCATAGGCGCGGCTATAGGCGCAGAGAATTGGCTGTGCGCCTTTGCTTAGTCCGCCTTTTTAAAAATTGTTGCGCCTATGCACCTTTGCGCCTGCGACTTTTCGCCAGCCGCAACTTCGGTGGCGCAACGTTCAGTTTGGCTATTATGCATATATATATATATATATATATATATATATATATATATATATATATATATATATATATATATATATATATATATATATATATATATATATATATATATATAGTTTTTTCTTCATTATCCTCCCACTAGGTGTGAGGTAGGGTGCGGAAAATGCACAGAAATAGGATAGTTAAGTATAAGAGCATGACGTAAGACTAAAAGAAAGCCATCCCCTCCACACCCTTAAGTGAGAGTTAGTCGCAGTAAAAAAAAATCCATCCAAGGGCTTCACAAGACTGCAACGGACCCTCACTGTGGTATCTCGTCAATGTAGGGTTCATCCTTTGGGTCAGGTCGACCACCATATCCACTCACAAAACCTCGCCATTTACTCCTATTTGGGATTTTTTTTCTTGCCTCTACCAAACTCTCATTCATTTCCTTTAGACATTCTTTTACTGATTCAATAAACTTTTTCTGTTTATATATATATATATTAAGCTGGGTTGAAAACATACAAAAGTTGTAGTGCAGATTTGAAACAACTTTATTTTGGTGCTCACTTCAGATACAAACTGAAATGTGTTAAAAGTAAGTTCTTCAAGATTTGTTTTCATACCCCAACTTTACCTTGAATCTTTTTATTTAAAAACAAAAATATATATATAGCCAGATATACAGTATAGCTTAAATATCCTTACATTCTTACATGCTAAACAACCTGCATAGTACAAAATCTCATAGAAAATCAGATTTTGTCTGTACTGAAGGTATTTTGATTCGAGAATGTTTGGTTTGTAGTATTGCACCATGTCGAGAAGTATGACCAACGACCCTACTAGAAACAGCGGAAACATCTTTGACATTTCTTTCAACATCGACCGAATGACACGGATACTTTGGTAGGAGAATTTGTTGATTACTAACCAAAATATCATCACTAATATCATCAAGAAGAGGTGGGGGGTGATAGGAGTACTCCCCCAGTCTATCAGTTCCATGTAGGAAGTGGCGTTGAGATTGACGTTTAGCTGCCTTTTATCAAAGCAGCGAACTTGCACATTGGTGGAGGAAATTTTCTTTCTTGCTTGAAGAATTTGTTGACATGAAAATCTTCTTATTGTTTCCCGTTCATCTGCAACACCAGCTAGCAACAAGTTTTCTGGATGACAAAAATAGGAGTTGTTTAGGAGCACTGGAGAAATGATGTTCTGATCCTCAGGAGAAAGTTTTTGATACTGTGATACCATAAAGTGAAAATTCTTTGCACCATCTTGACAGAAGGGATGGGAGCGGATATAGAACCATATGGGGGGCATAGAAGTTCAGTACGAATCGTACCAAACGCCTCAGATCATCAGATGCGGATTCTGTTGAAACGTACAATTGAAGCAGTCTGTTAGCTTTAGTTAGCCACCTTGCATGGCTTAAGGCACCCGGCTGTGCAGTTTTCAAATACCGCATATTATTATGATCTGTATTTTGTACCCCTTGCTGAATTAATAAACAGATTTTTAGTAAATACAGCTGGTCAGAACTTAGATCTTTCGTAACTGTTTCAGGAACATCAACTACAGAGCCTGGAATTGGTTGAAAATTAATGATGGGTTTGGTCTGAGGATCAAATGAGAGCAGTTTGGTTATAGGTCCTTCATGTGACGATGGGCCAGTTGTCTTCCCATCAACAACACTAAATAACTTCCTGAGTGGTAGTTCATTAAAATGCAACATGCATATGAGCCATTGAAGTGGTCTTTTAAGATGTAACTCCAACAGTGTGATTATTCCATTCTTGTTACCCGTATTCACAGGAGTTCCATCGCAAATCACTGCTCTTAAAGTCTCTGTAGATCTTGTTTGTTCAATAATACCCAGAATTTCATTAAATACATCTCGAGATCTTCCTGAGTTAGGACTAACGTGATCGATGTAACATGCATCTGGAAATGACACTAGCACGTAATGTTCTTCTCTAACTTTTCTACGCACACCTCCAGTATCGACAAGTGTTTCATCTATTTTTCCATCGAAACCAATGCAGACCATACCTCTGTGTTGCAGCAAATGCTCCTCTGACTGTTTGTCTCTCCAGTATTTTCTTTGGCGTTGTAACTTACTTGAGTTTTTTGGTGACAGAAGTCCGAGGTCCTTGAGGGCAGCATTAACTATGAGACATGCATCTCTATTGCTCACATTTGTCCTCTCTAATGCTAATGCTTTACACAACTCAGGATACTGGTTTCTATTTTGAGGGTGACATTCTTCCATTTCTTCTGATTCTAAGGAAAATGATTCTTCTAGCACATCACTTTCACTGCCTGATAATTCAACTGAACTTACACATTTTTGCGTATCTTTGTGTCTCATCTTACTTTCAAATGTCAACCGTTTCCTTTTCCTTTCCTGAAGTTTCATGTTTTTCTCTGTTCTATCCTTGTCCACCTTTCCTATTATCATGCGTCTTGAAGTGTTTTGATCAAGCCAAAATTGCCATTCCAATACAGGGATTTTCTTTTCATTGGGACATTGACATTGATTACGTTCAACTATACCATTATGAACACACTTGCACGCGCTAATGTCGAAGAGACGAGAAAATGATTTTATTTTATCTTGATATGTTAGAGAAGATTGTTTATTTCTTGAATATTTCATCAAATCATTGACATTCACTATTAGTCTCTTCACTTTCACTATAACACTTTCAAATTCTATTGTTGGAATGTCTGCTTTATTGTATATGCCTTTAACTTCTGTTGCCACTAACTTTGCTAGATGAGTAACACTGGCATCTTTGTTGACTACTTGATGGAACTTGTAGGCTCTAAAAACATCCTCAGCCAGTGGTAGCTGATTTTCGACAAGTGGTTGTGGATAACCGAATATTGCATGCCTGTCTTTATGCCTTGTTGCACATGCCATGATACGTCTTGCAATAATAGTAATAAACACTGCACCCACAGGACTTATCTCAAACGTCGAATAGTCTGGATCTGAAATGAGACAGAAATAGCTCTCAATTAGTATTAAAACCAAATTTTGAAGAACAAAGCATATAAAATTCATAACTTAAAAATAGTAAAAAACGATGTCAAAACCCTTTTAAAAAACTAAAGTTGGGCCCCTAGACATTGAGTAAATGCAAAATGATTTTTTGTCCCACTACAGGG
>JABUQX010028401.1:0-7500 GCA_015478945.1 Trachelipus rathkii | reverse complement strand
ATCAATAATAAAAAAATATATATTAAAAATGTTACATTTGTTATATGATATTATAAATATTTTAAATGTTGTAAAAGGTAGTTATATTTTATAAAAACTTAGATTTAAGCAATAATAATGAACTTTTAACGATAAACTCTTTGTTTTTATATAATGTTCAGAAAGTAAAGGCAAATACAATCTACCGGGAGTTTCGGCAATTTTTCGTTTTATCATATTTAAAATGATCCATTTTTATAAAAGTTAGACCATAAAATGTTTTTTTTAAATATGTATAAAATATTATAATAAAAATAAAATGTTATAAATTTGTCAAATGTAAATATTAATATTATTTGTATAAAAACTTAATTATTATTTATGTAATTTTTTATTATAACTTTGTACGACTTTTTCGTTAAAAATAAATAATCTGGATTTCTGTTTTTTGTCTTATTAGCCTTTAAAAGAAATAATACGCAGCGCTTTGCTACAACTACAGAGATAATTTGCAAATATAGAACAATAAGCTGAAATATCAGATCCGACCTACGAAGCCAAGAAGAAGAAGCTCTACAAGAAGTTGGACTCCCTCGTCTCTCTACTAGAAGTTGGACTGCCTCGTCTCTCCCCCGGAGTTGGACTACAAGATCTCCGACTGGCCCTACTTCTTTCCCTCTTTTTGAGCCTACCAAGAGGCTTAGGAACCTTCCCAGGGTTACCAAGAACCCTAGATAATTTCGCAGGTAACTGCTACGGTTACCTGTTATAGAGATAATTACAGAGAGTATTTTATACTCTCTGTCCCTTCCAGATTGTCCCAGAGTTGGCCAGAAGAACACCCAGCCTCCTGTTTAGCCAACGATTTACCAACGAGCTCGTGCAGATCAGCCTACGACCGCCTTTGCCTTAGCCGGACTTCATCCGAACCAGTCGACGGCTTATCCTGAAGTGGAGCAGACTGACACCGCTGCATACACAGCCTTAACCTGAACATTACCAGCAAAAAAGGCGGCTTAACATCCAAATACTGGTTATAGGTAGTGAAGTTAAAGAGATAACCGATAATTATTACATTCCCCTCCTATAGCCAGTCCTACAGAATTGCTGATCATCCTCCGTCGCTATATAGTTGTCATACCAGATAATAGGATATCATATCGAGTGGTGACCATATAACTGATAATCATATAACCAGAATTGACAACTATATATATATATATATATATAGTAGAGCATATATATATATATATACCTAACTATATATATATATATATATATATATATATATATAAATATACATATATAATGGGCTCAGATATTTTTCTGCATTTTTCTTTTCTAAATTTTTTGACACCTTTGTATTACAATGTTAATTACTAAGCTTTATGCATACGTAATGGTCTGTAAAATACCAGATTTCAATGAAAAAGTAATTGAACACTTTTCAACATCTAAAACTCTAAGAACTATTCTTATTTTTAAATAAGAATATCAGCAAACTTTCCAGAATAAATAAGGTACGTTTGAAATTATATATATATATATATATATATATATATATATATATATATATATATATATATATATATATATATATATATATATATATATATATATATATATATATATATATATATATATATATATATAAACCCAGTAGCCCCTCCATGCCAAGTCTACACAAGTTGTTGATTTTGAGTAGTTATATATATATATATATATATATATATATATATATATATATATATATATATATATATATATATATATATATATATATATATATATATATATATATATATATATATATATATATATATATATATATATAAATTATAATTTATAAAACATATAAATGTTGCCAAAATTAAGTTTCATCTTCCTATTCATCTTTATATATATATATATATATATATATTATTATTATATATATATTATATATATATATATATATATTATTATTACATATATATATATATATATTATATATATATATATATATATTATTATTATTATATATATATATATATATATATATAGGATATATGAAGGATTGACTCTAAACATGCAATTATCATGCACCTTCCTCGTCCGGATCCTAAGTAGTAACTACCTAGAGAAGTTACACTCTTTGAAGAGGGCTAAACCCGTGAGGTGTGAACTTTAATGAAATAAAAAAAGTTATTTAATTATTAATTTACCTGCTAAATAAAAGCGCATTTTAAAAAGGAAAGGAATATTCGTTAAATGGTTGGGGAAGCGAGAGGGAGAAGCGAGAGCCAATAGGAAGGCTGGAATAACATCACTCTTTCTTGAGATGAAACGTTGCTCAATGAGGGTAGCTTGCTTTTAGTGTTGCCAATTTTGAGCTCTTTGTTTGAAAACTATTGCATTTCTTAATTGTAAATAAAGTGCAAAAATATGCACAAAAGACAATATTTTATTTTTATTAAGCTTTAGCGATTTTTAGTGATATTTTGCATCACCAAATCTGCGCTTTTTAATGTTTATTTTCTCAAATCTGTTACCTTTCAAAACTAAGAGCTGGCACCACTGCTTGGTTCTTGAAAACAGACAGACAGGGTGAGCCAAAGTACTTGTGAGTTTCGCTCAGGGCACTATATATTGTTAGCTTTGAAAGTTTGGGTGTTATCCGTAATTAAGGTGTGTAATAATGTACAGTGCTTTATTTAATAACTAGCCTGTGTTATTTATTTACCTAATGGATAATGATGTATAGATTCATTTCAAAGATTTTTTTAATCTTTTTTAATCACTTACCAGTGTCTCAAAAGACGTTTTATAATTGTCTACATATTCACTAATTTATTCCATAAAGCAGTCAAGCAGATGATATTGACAAATCTTTTATCTCATCCATCTCTCATCTTTTATCTTATCCAGGCTTTATATATATATATATATATATATATATATATATATATATATATATATATATATATATATATATATATATATATATATATATATCTATATATATATTATTATATATATATATATATATATATATATATATATATATATATATATATATATATATATATATATATATATATATATATATATATTTTCATATTTTTATTTTTTACAGATTTTATCTAAAAATATTAAGAAAATCTGTAATTAATTTTCATTCTGGATATTATGTCTTCTCTAGTGTGGGATTACTTTAAGATTAAAGTAAGCGATAATAGTAAAGCTGAGTGTCTTTTGTGCGCTACTGGGAATACATTACTATCAAGAGGAAACCCAAAGAAAGGTTCAAAATATTATAGCACAAAACCTTTACTGGATCATTATTTAAAGATAAAAGAAATATCTGAATCTTCAAGAGGAAAAGTGGCCGAAAAAAGAAAACATGATATCACAGACACAGCAGATGATGATTCATGTCCATCCATATCATCAACTTCTACCTCTATTAAAAAAGATTTCTTCAGCCTACACTGTTTGAAATAACTGAGAAAACAAAGATTTGGGACATTAATGATAGAAAAAGCACAGAAATTCATTTCAAAATTGGGGAAATGATTGCTGTGGACAATCTGCCATTTTCTTTTGTAGAAGACATTGTATTTAAGAGATTAATAAATCACGTATGTCCACAATATAATATTTCATCAAGGAGGTACTTTTCAGATGAGATTATCCCAACAATATATATAAAAGGGTAAAGAACAAAATAACACTTCAGCTGCAAGAAATTCAAGCAATATCATTAACATCAGATATTTGGACTTGCTCATATAACAATGAAAGCTTTATAAGTATTTCAGGGCATTGGATTGATAAAGATTTTCAAAGGAAGAGTGGAACATTTCAAATCAGTAGTTTTAGTGTTTTTCATTCAGCAGAAAATATATGTCTAAAAAGTGAGGAAATACTTAAATACTTAGTGAGGAAATACTTAAGATTTAAAAAAAAGAAAATATTCATGCTGTCCTAACAGATAATGCACCAAACATTACAAAAGGTATGAGAGCGACAGGTGATATGAGACATGCTTTATTCATTCCTTATAGCTAGTAATACATGATGCTATACTTTCTCAAAAATCAATTAAAGATTTAATTACTTTATGTAGGGAAATTGTAGGTCATTTTAGTAGATCACCAAATGTTACAACTAAGTTAACTGAAATTCAAAAATCTCAAAATTTGCCAATACTTATTTGGCTTATCAAAGATGTGGAAACAAGATGGAATTCATCACATTATATGCTGCAAAGGATCATAGAGCAAAAAATTGCAATTACTATATATTCTTCAAATTCGAAAAACAATGGAATGGAAGGAAGAGAATTCCACAGAACAGAGGTGGCAGGAAAGAAGAAAGCACCGCAGCGAACTAGCTTGGAGTTACCGATATCAACACAAAACTCATGCGCAGACACAGCACCCCTTGTGCTACGAGGATTTCGTAAAGGTGATGGTACGCGAGCGATAAGTTCCCTCGAGCACCTCTCGTTGCGGTACCTATAGAAAAGAGATAAAGTACCAACATCGCACCGCAAAGATAGAGGGTTAAGTGAAGTGGAAAGTACGGAACAGTCAAAGTCTTTTGGCCTTTGACTCGACCCTATCCAAAAGCCGGGTGAAACCAGAGCCCCCCAGATATGAGAGCAGTACTCCATACAAGGGTGGATGAGGCCCTTGTATAGCTGGAGTAACTGAGAAGAGGGAAAAAAAGTCTCGCAGTCTAAACAGAACTCCCAGTTTCTTTGAGGCCGCCCTAGCAACCATTGTGATGTGAGGTTTGAGACATTTTTTTGTTTATGTTAAGGCCAAGGATATTTATATTGTTAACACGAGAGACGAGAGAACCGTCGAAAGAGATTGGAAAGTTAGGGGCTTTAGAAAGGGAGATTTGTAGAAATTAGGGTTTTAAAGAATTGAATTTCACAAGATGGAGACGACCCCATCCGGATATTCTATCAAGATCAGTGAGAATAGAATCGGAAAGGTTAAGACTAGGCAATTCTAGAAGTAAAAGAGGGACAGGATTGAAATGAAATGAGTTGAAGAATGAAGGGTCGAGTCATAAGCATAAGAGTGGATAGAGTTAGATGTGAGAAAAAGAAGAAGAAGTCGCCCCGTCAACAACAGCCGATATTGAGCGATTTGAAAGAAACGAGACATAAGTAAGTAAAGAGAAGGAGAAAACCCAAAGGAGGGGAGCTTGGAGAGCAGTGACGCGTGCCATACCCGGTCAAATGCTTTGGATATGTCCAGCGCCACCATGCAAGTCTCCCCGTAGTTCCTAAGGGCGGAAAACCATAAATCAGTAAGATAGGAAAGTATATCGCCATTAGACCTCGAACGCCGAAAGCCGTACTGGCCATCGGAAAGAAGTGAGTGAGATTTCAGATGATCTAAGAAATGAGAGTTGAGAAGGGTTTCAAAGATTAGATAGAATACTAGTGAGAGCTATAGGGCGATAGTTAGAAGGATCAGAGCGGCTTCCTTTTTTCGGAATCGGTTGGACATTTGCGTGCTTCCAACACAGAGGTAAAGTGTTAGTATTAAGACATTGAGAATATAGTTGAACGAGGGGCGGGGTCAGCACGGAAGCACATTCCCTCAAAATTCGGGGAGGAACGTCATCCGGGCCACCCACCTTCCTAACGTTCATAGATTTCAGAAGCCCATGCACCCGATCAAAAGTAGCCACAGGCAAATGCATAGGACATCTGAGAGGAGAAGGTGGACTAAGCGGAATGCCAGAATCGCCTAGGGTTGAGTTAGATGAAAATAGGAGGCCATTGAGATTGGCCTTTTCAGTTGGAGAATTAGCAACAGAACCATCAGATCGAATAAGAGGAGGAAGGACGGACAGTTAGAGATGTTTTTGGCAAGAGGCCAGAAAAATCTCAGTAGGAGAACCAAGGAGGCTAGCGCAATTTCGTTTGATGAAAGCCCGCTTTGCTCGTCGAAGAGTATCCCTGCAACGATTTCTAGCTGAATGAAAATTAGCAAGAGTGACTGGAGAACGAGAATTTTTCCACTCCCGATACGCACTGTCTCTAGCCTGAATATCCAGAGAACAAGCACGACCGAACCATGGATTATGAGGAGAGAAAGATTTAGTCGAGGAAGGAATGAACCTGCTCATCCCATCAACGATTACAGCTCCCACTTTATCGGCAGAAGCCGAAGCGTCACCAGAGTCACTGCAGTCATTCCAATTATAGTTAGCGTAAAAGCGACGCAAGGCCCCCCAATCGGCCCGACCAAAGTGCCAGAAGAAACGCGTAGGGCAGGATGGAGCTGTTGAAGAGAAAGTATTAAAATTAAGAGATATAAGGCTGTGGTCATATTTACCAATAGGAGCTAAGGTGATGTATTTATAGAGAGAAGGACTAGTGGTGAAACATAGGTCAAGTGTGTTCAAGAATTGGTTGGAACGATCCGGAATGTATGTGGGTTCTTTAATTAGTTGCTCCAGATCGTTGAGAATATTGAATGACTCGGCCTCCTCCCCACTTAAAAAATCAGTATGAGAGGACCCCAACCATTCAGTGTTGTGCACATTGAAATGCCCTAAATAGAGGACCACAGTATTTGGATGAGAAGATATAAGTCTCGTGGGAGGTAGTAAGATATTCAAAAAGGCGTGAAAATCTGTTCTGTTAGGAGAACAGTAGCAGAAGCACAAGATTATTGTAGTAGAAGGAAGAAAGATTTTAAGCCACAGAACATTGAATAATAGCGTATTTTTATTTTGTCTTTTCAGCTCATTAATTGAGGTCTCTTTTATTATTTTTATTCTTTATATTGTAGCTAATTAAAGAATCTTGTAAATTGTAATCATGTTAAAACATAAAAGCTAGTAGCTAAACTTTATTAATACTTACTGGAAAATGGAAATTGAATATTTTTTGAATAAAAACAAACTTAAAAAAGTTATTTATATTATATTTGCATTTATTATTCCTTAAAGATACTATTTTAACTTATAAAATAAATATACTTGGGCACAACCAAATATGAAATAAATGACTAAGTATTGGTTGTACAAGGAATACAATCCTGAGTTGCCTACCAGTACACAAATGGAAAATGGAAATGAAATATTTTTTGAATAAACACAAACATAAAAAAGTTATTAATATTATATTTGCATTTATTATTCCTTAAAGATACTATTTTAATTTATAAAATAAATATACTTGGGCACAACCAAATATGAAATAAATGACTAAGTATTGGTTGTACAGGGAATGCAATCCTGAGTTGCCTAGCAGTACACAAATGTTCTATCTTATTACTGTGGATTTATTATATTAATTAAAGTATCGATATCTAAAAAATAGAGTATCGGTATCGGCCTCTTTTCTGGTATCGATACATCTCTAATATATATATATATATATATATATATATATATATATATATATATATATATATATATATATATATGATGTGGCGACCAAAAACGCGAGCGTTTCACGATAAATGCGAATATTAAACACCACCCCAACTGAACGGAAGTACACTG
>JABUQX010028400.1:52500-76871 GCA_015478945.1 Trachelipus rathkii | reverse complement strand
AAGAGCGGAGAGCTCCTATTGTGTCTAACCCCTAGGTTATAAGGGATAATGAGAGGCATTACGAGTGGAGAGGATGTAATTACTTATAGACAAATGCCTAGCATTTGTTATGCTCTGAGTAGTTAAGTGCTGAAATTAGTCCTGTTTTCTATTTTAAATCAAGCCCTACTCAATAATAATTAATCATTACCTATAATAATATTATTATACTTATATATATAGATAGATGTATATAAAGAAATCATATAGAGTTATCCATAGGTACTTAGACATTACAGGTGGATATAGTATTAAATTAAAAAATTATGAGATAGTTTTACTCTTCTAATGTAATATGTATATTATTACGAAGTGATTACAATAAGACTTAATTAAGAATTACGAGTCGTCACACACTAGAATCAAAGTATAACCAGTCTTAATAAACTTAATAGACGATCACATGTAATAACGATCATATTATTAACTACTTTACCATACCACACTATTAACACGTTAATACGGAGAACGCTATTAATTCTATACTCTGCGATATGTTACAGTCAATTGTTAGTTCATAACGCATAGACACTGTATATCAATTACAAACACAGAGAACGAGACTAGGAATAAATGTAGTAAGTTTAAGACAAAGAATCAACTCGTATTTAGTAATAGGCTTCTCGGTCAATTTTGTGGATAGTCACCCTAATCAAACAACTTTGATGACCGGGGGGATAATTTAACCAATTAATGTTGAACACGAGTGATTACCAATGTAAATAACAGGCCTGCAAACCAGGTGCTAGAAGAATGAGAAGAGTGTGGGGAAAATAAAGGATAATGGTCATAAAAAGTAATTTTTGTAATATATTTTAAGAATTTGACAAATGGACTAGATGTTGCCAACCATCGAAATGGAGATAAAAATTGGTGTGACGTCATCTGTTCTATATGAAGCGCAAGCTGTCGGTTGGAACTGAGAGCTTTCTGCATCTTCATTCTGCCAATACCAGTAAATTTAGTTTTGTGTGATTCTGTTCGATATTATTCTGAATTATACAGTATATGAAAACATATTGAATAAAAATTTTAAAATATAAAAATTACTGCAATACTGTGCTTCCGGCGAGTTAAAGTAAGCTTAATAGAATTAGGTTATAAACATGCTACATGCCGGTTAGTGAACAACTGTAAGAAAACCGTGACTTGGATTAGGCTACAGGAAAAAACAAAGAATTGGTTCAGGCTACAACACCCTAGGACAGCTAGGAGATGTATTAATAAATATTTAAATAATTATATAGCTAATGCTAGTTATTTGAATATTTGGAACTTTTGAAATCCATATTATTGTGGGACTTTAGATGTGTAGTTCAAAATTGTTAGTCTATGGACTAAGGCATAGCATATAATATAGAATATATATATTGAGTGTTTGGGCTGAAGTGAGGTGATAGTTGGACAGAGCAAATCAAAAGCTATAGGCTATTATAATAAGATTAAAAGTGAAATATTAACTTTAGTATTTGTATATTATATTTTAGGTTGTTAGTCTATGGACTAGGGCATATCATATAACATAGATTAAATATTGAAGTGCTTAGGCTGAAGGGAGGGGATAGTTGGACAGAGCAAACCAAAGGCTTTAGGCTATTATGATAAAACTAAAAGTGAAAGATTAATTTTGGTATTTGTATATTACATTTTAGGTTGTTAGTCCATGGACTAGGGCACAACATATAACATAGATTAATTAATGAAGAGTGTATAGGTTGAGGTGAGGTGATAGTTGAATAGAGCAACCAGAAAATATAACTGATTTTAGAGCTAGTTATTAATTTATTTTGTAGCTTTCAGTTATAATGGACTTTTGAAAAATAAATAAATGACGAAGATTTTGGTAATACTGTACTTAAGTGACCTTAGAGATTTTTTTTTTGATTTTATGTGAAATAGATTCATACACCTTTTGATGAGTTCATGATCGTTTTCTTTTTTTTTAGAAGTAGCAAAGTTTTGTTTACCGAATAATATAAAATATAAGATGTTTTGGGTTTTGGAGAATTTTCTTTTTTTATATTGGGGATCTGAATTTATAACCATTTTATATTGGTATACAAGTTGTGTGTTTATTTTAGAGATTAATTACTAAGAAATTTTATATTTTTAAATAAAATTATTGAGTTGTACAAGTGTTTAATTGAATTGATATTGCAAAAAGAAAGTGCCTTGATATTTGAGTATCGATGTCAGACATAATAGTCAGATATTTCAACTTTGAGTATCGATATCGGACACAACCGTCCGATATTTCAGTCTTTAATATCGATATCAGACATATTGGTCCGATATTTCAACCTTTAATGTCTATATTGGATCAGATCATCCGATATATCGGACAAAATCGTTCGATATTTCAGTCTTTAATATCGATATCGGACATATTAGTCCGATATTTCAATCTTTAATATCGATATCGGATATTAACCCCGATATTTCAACCTTGAGTGTCGATATCGGACACAATCGTCCAATATTTCAACCTTTAATATTGATGTTGGATATAAATGTCTGGTGTTTCGGACTTTGTGATTGAGGTTGATTGTTATTATCAGATATTTGAATTTTGGGAGTGAATTGGGAAGTGGACATCAGAGGTTGAAGTCTTGGCATTCATATGTGTTGAGATAATTCATCAATATAAAGCTTTTATATTTCGCCATTACGGTTATTTATGAATGTTATGAGAATGTGTCTGGTGTGCATAGTTATACAAAATTTTTTTAAGTAGTCTCAAGTTTAAGTGAAGTCAATGGTTGTAAAAGAAAATTTTCTCACTGGGTCAAAGTAAAAAAAGGAAAAGGCGGGCTGGCTGAGTCCAGGTTTTATTTTCTCGATTGGAACACAACGCACATCTCAGAAACAGGATAACCACATAACCACTATACGCAGGAGCCTATGTTGCACTATAACAACGTTTTATTTCAGACATGTGGGGAGAAGAATTGTTGTGGTGGCTGGAGATAGTTGGATTAAGACGTTAGCAGAAGTATAAGGAAACATCAGACCTAGGAAATTGACAAGATTTGAGGAAAAAGGGGCAAAATTGTACGAATTGATAGAAAAATAAAACAACTTCTGGAAGAAAATTATCAAAGTGGTGAGGAATTGATAAGGTTAATGGTAATGGTGGGACTCCACTGTGAATTTACCAAGTTGGTGGAGTGGAAAGAGAGCGGATGGGCGGTTATGGTTCCAAATCTGGAAATGGACGTGGATGGTGTCATCAGGAAAATTGGATACAAGATCCAACAATGGAAGGAGAAATTTTCCTACTGCACCATAATTATCACAATTCCATTCATGCCCCATTTTAACGATATAATGTACCATCAAATCAAATTTACCCTTATGGAACAAGTGAGTTCATCAGCCAACTGAGAAGCTTGTTTGACAGATTCATCCATTACTGGGATACATTTTTACAACCAAGACCACTGGCGATGACTCGAATGGATAATCAAAACTACTGGAAAACACCAGCAGGATCAGCCACTCCACGAGTGAATCAGCCACAAGCAAATGCTGGTCAAAACAGCCCAAGAAAAAAAACAGGAGGAGGAACAGTAGGAAGTCAGGACAACAAGGAGGCACAACAAGAGGAGGGTCAGGAACAGGTGGCCAAGGAGGGAAATCTGGTTGTGGTTGAGATAGTCGGATTAAGACGTTAGTCTAAGTAGGAAACATCAGACGTAGGTAACTGACAAGATATGAGACAAAAGGGGCAAAATTGTAAAAACTGATAGAAAAATCATCTAAAAATACTTCGAAGAAAGAGATGTGTAATAAAACTAACATTATCCAAAATCAAACGAAATCGCAAACCATAATTTCCATAATTATAAATTTTGATTGGCGGATCTCATTATCATCAAAATTATAGCCTTCACAATGTATAGGCAAAGATATGACATGACACACGCCCCTCTTAAGAAGACAAAGTGATGTGTCATCTTTCGTCTTAAAAGAAACAGTCATGAACATCTTTGTCTGGAAAGGGAATCGGGCTTTCCTTCGGTATTTATATTGTAGCATCGTAATTATCCACGCTGTAGGTTTCCCCACTACTTGTTTCTCGCTTCCTTTTTCTATCTTCAGGATCGTTCCTCCGTCGAATCCGTTTAGTTCCTCATCTCGACGTTTCGTCTTTCCAGTAGATATCATCAAGATGGAGGATTCTTCCACTTCTATGAAGGTTTGGGAATTTTTCAATTCCAAAGTTCTTATTTCCAATCCTTCTTCGTCTCCTCTACGCGGAATAAAATTGGCTGTCATTCAGAACATTTGTTTTGAAAACTTGTGTTTCTCTTCAAGTTTCCCGATTGAAACTCTTTCTCCATGGGTATATTCGTATTTCATCAAAGACCAAAAAAAAAAAATCTTATAGGCTCACCAAACATACTGATATGACTGACTAGACATCCTATCCTGTGAAGTTGCAAGAGCAGAGGTTGGATTGAGCCTCCTCCGCATCACTCAGGACAACCGCACTTATTGTAAGCGCACTCACCCAGCGTTCTGTATGGACTTTCACAATTTTGTCCTTCGGCCTCTTTAAACTTTCATTAGCTCTACGTTTCTTGAAGGGCTTCAATTTTAAATTCATCTTTTCCACGCATATCAGCGGATTAATCTTGATTTCAAATTCTTCATCATTATTGTTTGAACAACAAGTTATATCAATCGACGATGAACAGTCTCCCCTTCTAACCTGGACTTGAGGTTTTCTTTTGTATGGAATCCAACAGGCATAAAATCAAATCAAGAATATTGAATTGAATAATAATCTGAGTTTCCTGAAGTTTAGCCGTGGTCTTTATGATGGGCAACTTTGATTACCGGCAGTGATTTTCATCAATTTCATTTTTTTTTCAAATTTTCTCCTTCTCTTCACTCTTTGAACAATATCGTTTATCGGTTCTTCTGCCAAAAACAGCTATCAAAATTTTGCAGAATCCTGGTTCCGAATAATGTGCCATAGTGTTTTTACATATATCTTTGATCCTGGTTCCTTCTCTTCCAACTTCCTTTTATAATCTTTTTACATTCTTCGTTCACTGGTGTTGAGCTGAGACACCCTTCACTCTATGACTATAATTCTTTCAGCACTCTGCCGCACCTCAGTCTGCATTGTACATCAGCGCTGACATCGATGAAGCATGAACTTGGAATGTCTTCGCACGACTCCGTACCTTTTGATGTGATTTTTGATGATTTAATTGGGTCCCTTTCAATATTTATTGATTAAAATTGTAAGCCATTACACTTCCGTTGGATGTGTCATTATCATGACTCGAGTTTCCTTAATTTTGTGACAGAAAATTTCTATTCACATTTTTCAATGTCTTACGATCTTCTATATTAATTTCAGCTTCACGAGTTGTTTTGACAACGGTTGTGCCCTTGCTGATATTGGGTTTATCACTAATTCCGAACCCTATTGTCTCCGGACCTAGCGCGCCTGGGATATTTCACAATGTTAAATCATAAGAGTGCATCCTTTAAACAATAAAGCTTCTACATGCCCCATATAGAAAGGCGTCTGAATCCAAATTCTTGCTTCTGGGGCTGTTCTAAGGGTGTTGTCTATTAAGAGCATTTTCCTAATTTTTCCTGTGAACTGATGGTCTTTCACAAACCTCTTTTTCAAAATTACACCGCTACACCCTGTATCACGAAGTACGGATACCTCAAAGCCATTTATAGTACCATTCGTAACAGGCATGAGGGAATTTCTGACGTTTGAATTATCCTGACATGACATGGTTATAACGGGGATTGATTTACCATCGACATGCAACATGCCGTCCTTTAACATTTTACTCACATCAACACACCTATCTTCTTCCACAATTTGGCATGCCGCTGCAAAATCTTCTTTGTTGACAGACTTATCGATGGTAACATCTGCATTGTGTATTTCTTTCCTTGGTGCATGCCATCTTCTCTCCGCCGTCTTGTTATCACGATTAAACTTATTATCAAAATGCTGCCGTTTACGTGAAAATATATTGTTTCCGTTTTGGGCTGAATAACAAGCATTGGGAATCATGGCCGATTTGTGCATATTCCGCAAATTTGGTGTTTTGCGTTGAGTATTAGGCTTATTATTTCCTCGTTAACTACCAGATGCCATAGAATGGGTTCAAGTCTTCCTTTTGTACAATGTTCCTTACTTCCTGAAGAAATTTATCTGCAACAGAGAGCAATTTATTTAACAGAGAGTCTGTTCTCTAAGATGAACGCTAGTCCTTGGGACAAAAACAGTGAGAATTGATTACCACCATGAGATCGGTTAAAACTGATTAATCTTGGTTAAAATTTGAGAGCTCGCTCCACCTTAGATATGATTTAATCCGATTCAGTAGTTGTAACGGGTCCTCATCTATTTAGGGCTTGGCTCCTTAAACTTGGACCGAAGTAACCATGTCTCCAGTCAATTAATTGAGTAAGAAGGTTTCTTATAAGCGGAAAATCATTTGCTAAGTGGGAGGCAACTTGCATATACTGACAGAGCACGTCCAGTTAGAAGCGCACTGAAATAGAGAAACCATAAACTGCGATCCCAATTAGAAGATGTCACATAACTCTCGAAACGTTGAATGTAAGCGTTCATTTCATCCCTTGATTCAACGAACTAGGCTATATTCGGTACCTTAACGTTAGTCGATAAGGATACATTGTTTGAATGGACGGAAGATTGAGAATGATTGGACAGTCGTATGCGTTCTAATTCGAAGTTCCGCGTACGTTCGGCTTCTTCAATTTGTTAATCTAGTAACGCAGCTTTCCTAACGTCTTCCTCTTTCTTTCTTTCGGCTCTTTCCTGCTTCAGCAATCTCTTTTTTCTTGAAGTGAGCATTCTTGTACTTCCCTTTCCTCGAGTTGAGCATTTTTTTCAGTCAGCTCTTTCTAATTCAGCAGCCTTCCCTCTTTATAAGCTTCCTCTCTTTCTTTAATAAATTCGACGACTCTTTGCCTTTTAGGCCTAATTCTTTAGCCATCTGACACAAGGATTGATAGTCATTATTATTGTCGACAAAGGGGAAGGACCGTAAGAAAAATGAAAGAGGAGGTGAGTACCTAAGTTCAGTAAGTGTAATGAAGAAATAATGTCGAAACTTATTCCTTCTCGGACAAGCCACCAAAAACGTGTCGTGATATTTATCGATGAGGACACGTGGTTCATTTTTGAAAATATTTTCTGTAGTCTAGGGGTTAAATTTATTAAACTTAAAATAACTTTTTGAATATTGGGTCCACACTTTAATGAGAAATTAATCTAATGATCTGGAAGCTAACGGTTTGTTAAAATAATCAAAAGAAAACTGGAGTTTTTAACTGCGACACGAATTTGAAAAGTATGCCAATAACAAGCTTCGATAGACGAAAAAGCATTAACAAAATTCCTGCCTTTAATATAAAATCTGGGTATCAAACATATAAGGTATTATATAAATCAAAATGTCTTTTTCTTGACTTGTTTAAGTGTAAAATAAATCCCCATTTTAATTTTCTTTGTAAAATTTTATGGGCGTAGTCTATCAATCTAATAAATAATTACAAATAGCCATATTGAAGTAAAACTAAAATGTTATTGAAATTAGTCCTAAATTGATCCAAAATCAGATTAGATAGCAAACAATATCCACAATAAATATATTCATCCAATGTAAATCTTTTTATCATCCAAATAAGACCTTGACCTCTTTATCAAGATTCGATCCTGACATGATCCAAAATAAATCCAGACGTCTTTAAAAATAGATATATATATATATATATATATATATAAATAATATATATATATATATATAAAATTATATAGTTATCATGGATAACTTATTGAAAAGATTGATAAACTTTCAATTACAAAAGCTTGTTTGCCGATGTTGAATTATTATAGATGTAGGTAAATTCAAATTTACTAAAGAAATTTAAAACCTTCACTATGATATTACCAATATTTCATTATGTAGATAGTAATAACTCGTAAAAAAATGGAATACTGTTTAGCATATTGTTGATGTAATCATTTTTAAAAAAGCGGAACAGTCATAATGCAGGTTACTCCACTCACTGCTTTGAATGTTATTTTCTTTAGATATGATTTTGAGAAGACTTAGCGAGGACAATCACTCATGCACTAAATTATTATTATCGTTAATAATCCTTTTTTTTAAATCACGTGTTCATTGTATTTTTCAAATTAAACATTAAATATTTTCCCTTCATAGCATTGAAATCCGTTTATGAAGAATGGTGAATTTAAATAGTGAATTGCAATCTTAATTCAAGCCAAAATTTAAATCTTTCGAGATAATTAATTACAGTGTTTGAGTACCCAATATAGCTGCGAATTGGCCCAACTTTGTATAAATATCCGTCCCTAGTTAAAATTTACTCCCCGGTTGTCGTAACTTAGAAGAATTGTTCGAGAGTTTCACGAATGAACTCTTGGAAACGCGAAAAGAATAATTAAGGTAAACTGATACAATACTCCGTTTTAGTTTTATATATATTATAATATATATTAAATATATATATATATATATATAAATAATATATATATAATATATATATATATATATATTGGTAGATTGACCTTAATTGAAAATTTAAATTAAATTTTTAGATATCAAACTAAATTTGAAAAATCTATAATCATCATGAAGAAAAAGTGCTAGTGTTGGTAGATCTAAATATTAAGTGTTAATTTGGAGTAGGATCTGGAGAATTTTTAGTTAAAAATAATCTTGATTTTATTAAGAGCTTTGGTAGAATTTAAAAAGATATGTTGTTTTTTTCAAGAGATTTTACTTAGATAAAAGTTTGGATATTTTTAGTTTGTTAAAAGGAGAGGGACAGAATTGTAAAATTTGAGAACTTGAGAATTTGAGAAATTTGAGACATGTAAAGGAAAGGTTTCTGACTATTTTAGAAGTTGGAATTTGGAAATTTCCGACTCGTTTAACGACTTCTTAAGAAATTATGTGAATTTTGTTTTAGTAGATTTGAGATTTTTTTTAACTTTTCGAAAAATATAAAATGGTCATTCTGTAATGTTAGTTTTTTCATCGAAGTTAGATTGTAGTTTGGATTTTCCGAATTATGAGTTATTTGTTTTGACTTTCGGCATTATCAGTTAGTTTTGAATTTAGAAAAATTGGAAGCCTTAAAATTTGTATTTGAAATTGATGAGTAATTTGAGATTTTTTATTTATTTATCAGTGCTTTGGTTGCTGACAATTAATAGTTTACTTGCAACGGATTAAAACTAGCAGGAAATAAATGCTATTGAAAAAACAATTTGACGAAACTGCTTTTGAAACTTTCATAAATTATAGTACGTAATTCGAAGGTTGGATAAGATATTTTGTCGAGAAACTCATAGTAATGACTCTACAATTATTGGACTACGACAATTATTATATCAACATCAGGAATTAGTTCTTTCATATATGGATCGACAGTAGTAGTTGAAACAGGATAACATCTATGAAATTGTAAGTTTCGTCGAAGACTTACCTTAACGTTAGCGTCTGCGTCGGCAATATGTATCAATTCGGTTCCCCATATGTTATCTATAAAAATGGGTCCTAATTTCTTATGTAAATCATCAACGTATTCATGATAATAAATTGGCTTCCTTTTAAATATATGTAGAAGACTTCCAACAAATGGATAGGAAGGTGCCCTTGGTATATCACGAACCGAAAACAAAGACCTTTTAGGGATTATTGATGAAACACTTGCAGAAAATATTTTAACACAAGTAGAATCGAGCAAGAAACTTGCTCGCCTACTAAAAATAGACATTATTTATTCACATAAAAATTAACCAAACCAATAAATTCATATAAATGATAACGATTTAATTTTAAATCGGATACTAAGTTAATGTAAATGATCATATCTTTTTTTATAAGCATTTAATTTTAAGAAACTAAAAAATAACCATAAATTCAGTTTCGTTTTATATTTTAAAGTTATCGTGACCTAAATATAGCAATTTAAGAGTAATTCGACTAAAGTATAGTCAGTGTTTAGTTTTTAGTTTTTTTTCAAGTGAAAATAAATACTCTTCTCATCGTTTATTTATCTCTTATAGTGGAACATTTGTTTAACGAAAATTATCAATATCTCGACGATCCGTCGCCTTTCGGAAGAGTCGATGCAACGAGTCTCACCAGAGATGATGCGGAAATGTATGCTTCGTATTTCGAGCGGAGAAAAAGCAGACCGAATAAAGAAGAAGAAAATACTCAACTGCCTGAGGTTAGTAAAAAAGAAAAGTGTTTTAAAAGGCTTAGCCCACAGACCCTTATTGAACCATTTATATGCAATCGATGAAAAGTTTTTGTTTTTTAATCTAAAATAACAATCCTTCAATCAATCAATAAATTCCTTTTTTCCTTAGCCATTTTCGTTTAGAAGACTAATGGATGAAGAAAACAAGAGGAAATCAGAAAGGAAGAACGAGAAAAGGGTATTGAACTTCTACCCTTAGACTATTCAAAAATTGACATTTAATCAAAAAAAAAAATCTTGCCTTTGTTTTAGTGTTTTAATTTTTCAAGACTTCATCTATTTTTTTTCCTATTAATTTTTTTTCATATTAATTTTAAAATTGTTTTTTTTTGGACTGATTTCGTTTGACCGCTGGGTTTTATTACCAAAATTTTGCAGTAGACGATTATTTTAATTGACAATATTTATTCGCAAATTACTGTTACATTTAAATTTAAAGTTTTTGTTAATAATTTTTTTTTTATATTTGCCTTTTATTCCAACATTTGTGCCGCTATTCAATTTTTTAATAAGCATGGAAGGTTTTAAACAAGATGCGAAAAGAAAAAATGAAATACAATTAAAATTTCCCGATCAAGGATACGACGTGCAGGAGAATCTAAAACGTACTTCAGTCATGATAGGTTAAGTGTGAAACAGAAAAAAAAATTAGCTGATTATTCCAATTGTTTCTTTAACAACGCGAGATTTATAGGCATAAAAAACCATTAAATTAGTATAAAATTGCGTTTGTATCTATCTATCTATCTTTCTGTATATCTATCTATTTATTTATCGATCTATCGATCGATCTATCTATCTGTCTATATACTGCATATCAATATCTATCTTTATCTTATTTAAAATAAGAATATTTTAGCTAACGTTATGAATGCATGTATTATGCATAATTATAATCCCTGTAGATTTGCTTAGAGGGTTATAACTCCGATCATAAAAGATAATTGGAAGATTGGACTGATTTAAACAACTATAGATCTATTATGATGTGTCAGTTTTCTTAAAGTTGCTCGGTATGACTTTTAGATGTGTAGAAATTATTATACCTAGACGACAGACATGATTTAATCAAACTAATTGTCAACAGAACGGCCTTATTCGCTTTAATAAAGAAACAATAGCAAATTACATTAATCATGGATCTTCGGTTTATGCTGCTTTTTGGATTTAACAAAGCATTTGATAAAGTAAATCATGGTATCAATTTAAAAAAATATTAGAATCTATGCACACCGGACAAGTGTATAATGTTTGAGTTAGTATTTATTGTAACGCAATTTGGGCAATTTGGTTTTAAATTTAAGAATGGTATCTCAATGAATGGCTTATAAGAAATGGTGTTAGACAAGGTGAAATTTTTTAACAATTGTGTTTAATATTTAATTAATGATCTTATAAAAGAATTGTGAAAAGTAGAATAGGTACCAAAGCAGGAATCTTTGTGTCAAATATAATCATGTAATGAGATGATTTTAGTTTTGTTAGCTCCATCGGTAGATTGGTCTTAAAAAATTAAATATTGCTGAAAATCTATTTCAGATCTATGTCTAATGATAATTAATAATAAAAGTGGAGTATCAATTTTTACAAAAAGAGTAAGAAAAATAAAGAAGATTTACCTAAATTAAAAATTTCTTATGGTTTTTTAAAAAACTTGAATGAGATTAAATATCTCGGTTTTATTTTAAATGAAAATTTAGAAGAAGGGGCAGACATTAAAAGAGCTAGGGACAAATTCTTAGGAACGTTTAACGTTTTAATTTAAAGGAAGAAATGTATTGTAATAATAAAATAATTGTTAAATATTAATTTAGATCTTGTAGATGTATTTACATTTTAAAATTTTTTGGACTATGTCAAAGTAGTAGTCAAATATTCAAACATTTGAATGCTTTCATAATGCTTTAAAAAATATATGTAAAGTTTCTAATAGAATTAGTAATCATCTAATATGTAATTGCTTAGATATGTTAATGTTTAATCATTTTTTAAACTACCTTAAATTATGCACTGTTTTTAGGTTGCTTAACAATTCATGTAATAATTTATATCTACTGGGGCAGCACGCCCAGTAGATATAAATTATTACACTGGTGGCTCCATATGCGTGGTATCGAACCCTTGCTGTATTTTTTGTTTTACCAATGGAGAGAGATAACCTGTTGAATAGATGGAAGGAGTTAGAGCAGAAAATAGATGAGCAAAAGAGAAAGGATGAGGAAAGATACAAAAATTGGTTACTTAAAAAGTATGAGTGTAATAAAAAGAAGGCGAAGGAAAAAAAATTTTTTAATTTTTTTTGCTTTTGTTCATAAAAGATTTGAAGGAAGGATTGCATTCTTGTTAAGTTTGTGAAAACAAACTTGGTTGGGGAGAAATGTTGGAGGAGTAACCAACCAACTACCAAGAATTAAAAGGTAAGTTTAAGTAAAATTTTAAAAGAAGGTTTAGATCGTTTTTTGGACATCTCGAAGACAGGAAGTGGAAGGAGTATGGGAGCTCAACGGAAGAAAGGAGATTGGAAAAGCCCTCAGGATCAGAACGAGAAAGGAAGAAAAAGGAGAACAGTGTTTGTAAGAAAATATCCCGTGAAGCAACGGTGAGTAAAAAAGTTAATAAAAAATAACGGAATAACTTATATTTTTTAGTAGTAACGATTTTAAAGGAAAAGTTTTTATCATTGAATATTTATGTATTTTAGGGGCTGAGTTCCGGGCCTGATATACCGAATACTGGTTTCTGAAGATTTATGGATCGACTCGTAGAAATTGGATTACTTAATGGATTTTGCAGTTAGGAATTGGTCGGTAACTGATCAAGAAACAAAGTGAAAAGTTTAGTGCCTTATCAGCTAAAGTTTGAATTGGATTGTCTTTCAACTTGGAAACACAGGACATTGTAAAAGCGTACAAGACCTCTAGTGGTGTTAGGTACTTTGTTGAAAAGAAACTAATTGTAAGTTATTTATTTCGTTTGTTGTCATAAACCTTAAAATATTTGGTGAGTACATTTTAAAAATAAAAAAAAAGTGCACGTATTTTTTAGTTTTTTTCAACATTGTCCGTGTTGATTAACCGGAAAATAAAACTAGTCAGGAACAATTTATTTTATGGTGACACGTGTTGACAAATTAAAACTGATTGTGACTACTCGATTTCGATAATTTATTAAATAAGATTAAGAAACAAAAGGTGTTTTCAAGGTTGCCTTTTAATGCGTATTTTGTTTAATGATACTGATTTTAATAGCTTAGGTTGCAAATATTTTAGTTAGGATTTTGAAATTATCGTTAAATATTGAAAATTAATATTATAATTATATTTATGAAAATTTATCTGTTTTGGTTTTATCCTCCATTGGTACGGCAGGGTTATATTGAGTATTATAAAGATATTTAAATTATTACATTTGGTGGCTCGAAGTTTTCGGGATCGAACTTTTGCTTGCAAAATGGAGAGGGGGAGAAGCTAAACCCAGTAAATAAGTGGGGATATCATAAAAAATGTGTAGTCTGTAGGGCAATTACACATTTTGGTGAAAATTGTCCATTGAAATGTCGATGGGCCAAAAGTAGTAATGATAAGAATACAACGAAGAGTATGGGGAATGGGGGTACAAAGTTTAAAGCTAATGATGAGTTAAAAAAGATAAAATGGGAAGAAAAAAAGATGGCAATTGAAAGAGCAAAGGAGGAAATAAAAGAAGATAGGGCGTGGAAAGAATGGCTAAAAAAAGAATTTAAGGAAAAAAGGATTAATTAGTGAGAAATGGTTGGGTAAGATCGGGATTTTGTATTTTTTTCTTTTTCTTTTTAAGATTGTTCCAATCTTGAAAGGGGAGCAGTATAACGGAGCACCAACCAACTACGAGCTATTACGAGGATAGGTATTATAGTATGTATTTTCTTTACTAAATCAGATCAACAGAAACTCGCCGAGAGGGTAGGTCCGAAGATAAGGAGATAAGCTAAGTCAATAAATCAACGAAAGGGAAAAGAAGAATATTTTAGTCCGATATCGGTGAGTAACCAACTTTTGTTGTTTTTTTTTTTAATAATAAGAATTTTACTATTTTGGAAGGAGTAAATTTATAATTGTAAATGTTTACATTATAGGGAATTAGTGCTGGAGCGCTCATCTTAAAAGAAGCCGTGCATCTATTTCATAGAAGGAAATTATAGCAGATGTTTTACCTCAATAATTAGGTATGGAATGAAAAGTCTTCTCGGATGAAAACAATTTGGAAGGTTTACCTCTCACATGAGTTTTGAAATTACTTGTGAGGTGTTCGTGAGTAATACATAATAATAGGAACATTTAAAACTGTAAGTGTTCTTTCCATGTTGAAGAGTTTACATAACGACTTAATAAATTTAATATTTATAAAACTTTAGTTGTTAAAAGTGACGTTTATAATTACTTGGTTTTAAACATTGTCAGGGTTTTACCTGAATAAAATAGAAGTGATTAATATTCGTAAAATTATTACTAGTTTTGTGACAAAAGTGAACAAAGTGACCTTTTTAATAATATTGTTCGTATATGGAGTAATAAAGAAAACTTATCGAATTCATTGTCGTAAATTACCGATGATATTTGGAACTAATGTCCTCTCTTTATTATTTTTAAAAGCATTAGCGTATATGTCTCTCCTCTGTTATCCTGCTGAGCCTTGATGAAGAAGATCGTGCCTTCCGTTCCTGTCTGTGTCTAGTAAAGGATTATTCAATATATATGAGTTTAGGTGTTATATTTATTTATTCCGTGCTATTTATATGTTTAATATATTATGAAAATTACGGATTATTTCTCCCTACCTCTTTCCATTTTGCAAAAATATATTGGGACCTTTTGAGTTTTAAGGGTCAAGAGTTTCGAGTTACCAAAAAAGGCCATTTGGTAACATTTGGTAATATATATATATATATATATATATATATATTTATATATATTAATATATATATATATATATTATATATATATTATATATATAATTCATATAATATATATATATATATATATAGTTCTCTTGCTGTGAAGCAATAACCCAACTTTGAAAGATATAAATTTTCAAAAAAATGTCAGAACAAAACTACACTATTGGGATAATCAACGCGAAAAGAAATTTACGTGAGTTTATTAGATGATTTCGATATCCCTTTCAATTTTTTTATAAGCATTTAATTTTAAGAAACTAAAAAAATAACCATAAATTCAGTTTCGTTTTATATTTTAAAGTTATCGTGACCTAAATATAGCAATTTAAGAGTAATACGACTAAAGTATAGTCAGTGTTTAGTTTTTAGTTTTTTTTCAAGTGAGAATAAATACTCTTCTCATCGTTTATTTATCTCTTATAGTGGAACATATGTTGAACGAAAATTACCAATATCTCGACGATCCATCGCCTTTCGGACGAGTCGATGCAACGAGTCTCACCAGAGATGATGCGGAAATGTATGCTTCGTATTTCGAGCGGAGAAAAAGCAGACCGAATAAAGAAGAAGAAAATACTCAACTGCCTGAGGTTAGTAAAAAAGAAAAGTGTTTTAAAAGGCTTAGCCCACAGACCCTTATTGAACCATTTATATGCAATCGATGAAAAGTTTTTGTTTTTTAATCTAAAATAACAATCCTTTAATCAATCAATAACTTCCTTTTTTCCTTAGCCATTTTCGTTTAGAAGACTAATGGATGAAGAAAACAAGAGGAAATCAGAAAGGAAGAACGAGAAAAGGGTATTGAACTTCTACCCTTAGACTATTCAAAAATTGACATTTAATAAAAAAAAAAAAAATCTTGCCTTTTTTTAAATGTTTTAATTTTTCAAGACTTCATCTATTTTTTTTCCTATTAATTTTTTTTCATATTAATTTTAAAATTGTTTTTTTTGGACCTATTCGTTTGACCGCTGGGTTTTATTACCAAAATTTTGCAGTAGACGATTATTTTAATTGACAATATTTATTCGCAAATTACTGTTACATTTAAATTTAAAGTTTTTGTTAATAAATTTTTTTTCATATTTGCCTTTTATTCCAACATTTGTACCGCTATTCAATTTTTTAATAAGCATGGAAGGTTTTAAACAAGATGCGAAAAGAAAAAATGAAATACAATTAAAATTTCCCGATCAAGGATACGACGTGCAGGAGAATCTAAAACGTACTTCAGTCATGATAAGTTAAGTGAAACAGAAAAAAATTGCTGATTATCCAATTTCGTTTCTTAATACACCCTCCCCTCATTCCCTACCGAAACATAAATTGGTATTAAAAGTTGCGTGTGTATCTATCTGTGTATCTATCTATCTATCTGTCTATCTATCTATTTATCTATCTATATCTATCTATCTTTCTGTATATCTATCTATATTTATTTATCGATCTATCTATCTATCTATCTATTGATCTGTCGATCGATCTATCTATCTATCTATTGATCTATCGATCGATCTATCTATCTGTCTATCTATTGATCTATCGATCTATCTATAAATCTATCTTATTTTAAAATAAGATGTTTTAGCTAAGTTTATGAATGCAAGTATTATGCATAATTATATCCCTGTAAATTTGCTTAGAGGGGTTATAACTCCGATCATAAAAGATAATTATGGAGATTGGACTGATTTAAACAACTATAGACTATCATGATGTCGTCAGTTTTCTTAAAGTTGCTTGAGTAGGATTTTTAAAATTAATTGTAAGAAAATTATATATCCTTAGACGACAGACAACATGGATTTAGATCAAAATATTCAACAGAAACGGCCTTATTCGCTTTAAAAGAAACAATAGCAAAATACATTAACCATGGATCTTCGGTTTATACTGCTTTTTTGGATTTAACAAAAGCATTTGATAAAGTAAATCATGGTATCTTATTTAAAAAATTAGAATCTATGCACATTCCGAACAATGTGTATAATGTTTTAGTTAGTATTTATTGTAACCAATTTGCATGTGTTGTTAAATTTAAGAATGGTATCTCAAATGAATGGCTAATACAAAAATGGTGTTAGACAAGGTGAATTTGTCACCATTGTTGTTTAATATTTACATTAATGATCTTATAAAAGATATATGAAAAGTAGAAAGGTACCAAAGCAGGAATCTTTAATGTCGAATTTAATCATGTATGCAGATGATTTAGTTTGGTGTGGTGAATCGGTATCGGTAGATGGCCTTCAAAAACTATTAAATATTGCCAGAAAAAATCTATTTCTGATCTATGTTTAAGTATTAATTATAATAAAAGTGGGGTTATCAATTTTTGCAATAAAAGTAAGAAAAATAAAAAGATTTACTTACCTAAATTAAAAATTTCTTAATGGTTTTTTAAAAAACTTGAATGAGATTAATTGTTTCCGTTATTTTAAATGAAAATTTTAGAAGAAAGGGCAGAACATTAAAAAGAGTAGGACAAAATCTTAGGAACGTTTAACGTTGTATTAAGAAGATTTGTTCGTAAATGGTAGATATATTGTTTATATTTATTTAAATCTATTATTATTGTGTGCCTTTTTACGGAGCAAAATATTTGGACTAATATGTCAAAATAGTAGTCAAATATTCAAAAAATTGAATTATGCTTTTCAATAATTGCTTTAAAACATATATGTAAAGTTTCTAATAGAATAGTTAATCATCTAATATGTAATTGCAGATATGTCAATGTTTAATCATATTTTTTGAACTAAATTAAAATAATGGATTGGCTTCTAGGTTGCCTTAACAATGTCATGTTATTTCATAGAAAAAATACTTTTATTTTTTAAAGCAAGTAGCATGGTGAAAAAATTGTTATTTATTAATTTATTTAATAAATGACCTTGATGCTCTGAAATCAGGATTAAATTTGTTCAAGCCAGAAGAGAAGACACCCTAAGATGAAGCTTGGATTATTTTTAATGTATCTCATTTGTAATATTAATTTTTTAACTGTTTTGTTTTGCTTCTATAATTTTAAATTTTATTTTACTTCTAAAAGTACTATGTTAAGAATAAAGAATTAAAAGACTAAAGACTATATATATATATATGATATATATATATTATTATTTATATATATATATATATATATATAATATCTATTATCTATCGATCTATATATACTGTATATAATATATATAGAAGGATAACAACTAAAATTGTCTTAACAAAGATGGAAAATTCAAAATAGAATAAAATTTTTAAATGAAAACAAATACAATTTTGAAATGTTCAAATCTTTCGCGTCACCCAAAGGTGACGCGTCACACAGTTTGAGAACCACATGGTGTAAACCAATGTAAATAAACAAAGTTAAAGTTATTCGCATTATTATTATTATTATTAATTTTTATTATTATATTAATGATTATTATAAAAAATTGTAAATAAATATATAAATATAACAAATTTAAAACCAAAATTACGGATCTTTATATTACCTAATGAGCAAGGGTCGAATTAATTTTTGAAAAAAAAAAAAAATAAAAGGATTAACACTTTGTTGTAATAAAAAATCGGGAACACACATATATATATATACTATATTATATATATATATATATATATATATATATATAATATATATATATATATATATTATATATATATATTTTTTATATATATATATATATATATTATATATATATATATATATATATAGGTAATATTTATCTTTACTTTTTTAATTCTTTTAGATTTATTTCGATATTTGTTGGGTCGATTAAATCGAAAATCGATACTTTGTTATATCGATACATAAAATCGATACTTGGTAATTATATATTATATATATATATATATATATATATAATAAATATATATATATATATAATATTATATATATATATGTATATATAATTATAGTATATTATATTATATATATATATATTTTGAAATTAGTATCGTTCTAAAACTTATACAGATAAGAAGTTCTAATGTGAGTTGAATAAATTTTACATATGAATATTTAGAAAATATATGAAATTTACAATAATAAGTGTAGTGTTTTTAAGATTTTGGAATATTAAGTTGTGCTTTAGAATGCTTTGAGATAAGTGTAAATTTTTTTTCCACAGTGATTTACTTAACTTTAAATATGGATTTATACGATCTATTTGATATTTGCAATGACGAATCCACTTTATTAGGGTTTTTACAGTATTATAAACTGATTTTGCAACTAAAAATTTGCGATAAATGTCATTCCAACTGTAATATCACGAAAATTAGTGACAAATATAAATTTTACTGTACTACTAAAAATTGTGGATGCCGATATACCGTTTCGCCCACAAACTTTTGGTTTGCCAATATCAGACTAAGTTATAAGGATGCTCTTTTCACGATGTATTTTTTTGTTCATCAAGAAACAATTACCCATGTTCATAATTATATAAATGTTAGTATACATACTCTAGTGGATTGGTATAATTTCTGTAGGCAAGTATGTATAGAGAAATGTTTATTAGATTCAGTGAAAATTGGAGGTAATGGTAAGATCGTTGAAGTTGACGAATCGATGTTTGGCAAAAGGAAATATAATCGAGGAAGGTATATTGCTGGTCAGTGGGGTCTTTGGGGGAGTAGAGCGAAGCTCATGGAAGTGTTTTTTGGTAGCAGTGGAAAAGCGCGACAGCAAAACGTTGCGAGAGGTCATTCAAGACCATATAGAAGTGGGAAGCACCATAATATCAGATGCCTGGAAAGGTTACAAGGATCTCAGTACACTAGATTATCAACACTTGATTGTTAATCATTCAATAAACATTGTTGATAAAGAAACGGGTGCACATACAAACACGATTGAAAGCACATGGTGTCAGGTAAATAATATTTCTAAACTCGTAAGGAAAATAGCTAAAATTTGTGTTATTTTTTACCAATTATTACATTTTTAGGTTAAATCCCAAATACCAAAATGTGGGAGAAAAAAGGAACACCTACTAGGTTATTTAGCATAGTCAACGAGCCCCCTAAAATGGAGTATTAACCTTTTTTAGGGGGCTTGAGCCGATGGGGGACGGAGGGGGGGACGTTTCATACCCCGGAGGGGATGGTCGGAGGAACGCTCGCACACCAAAGAGCGGGGGTTCCGGAGACCATCCCCGGAGGATGGGATTAGTCCCCCCGTAGTCCACCTAGAGGCCGAGAGACCCCGACTCCTGACATCGGGGCAGACTGCCCGTGGGTATTCGTTAGTGGTATACCCCAAAAAACAATAAATCCCAAAAATGAGTACTTTTGGGACATTCGCAACAATCTATTCGTACTATAATCTCAAAACCAATTTGGGACATTTGATTACTATATATATAATATATATATATATATATATATATAATATATATATATATATATATATTATATTATATATATAATATATAATATATATATATATAAAATATATATATAATATATATATATATATACATATATAATATATATATAACATATATATAATCCAAGAATCGATATATCGATATTTATCGATATATCGAATATCAAAGGTCAGACGAAATGTTCAGTTTACCTATATATATATATATATATATAATATATATATATATATATATTATATATATATATATATATATATAATATATATATATTATATATATTAATATATAGTATATATATATCAGGGGCGTAGATTCCAAGTGTGCTAAGTGTGCTGCGCACGCCCAGTAGATATAAATTATTACACTGGTGGCTCCATATGCGTGGTATCGAACCCTTGCTGTAATTTTTTTGTTTTACAATGGAAGAGAGATAACCTGTTGAATAGATGGAAGGAGTTAGAGCAGAAAATAGATGAGCAAAAGAGAAAGGATGAGGAAAGATACAAAAATTGGTTACGGAAAAAGTATGAGTGTAATAAAAAGAAGCCGAAGGAAAAAAACTTTTTTTTTTTTTTTTGCTTTTTTTGTTCATAAAAGATTTGAAGGAAGGATTGCATTCTTGTTAAGTTTGTGAAAACAAACTTGGTGGGGAGAAATGTTGGAGGAGTAACCAACCAACTACCAAGAATTAAAAGGTAAGTTTAAGTAAAATTTTAAAAGAAGGTTTAGATCGTTTTTTGGACATCTCGAACACAGGAAGTGGAAGGAGTATGGGAGCTCAACGGAAGAAAGGAGATTGGAAAAGCCCTCAGGATCAGAACGAGAAAAGAAGAAAAAGGAGAACAGTGTTTGTAAGAAAATATCCCGTGAAGCAACGGTGAGTAAAAAAGTTAATAAAAAAAAAAAACGGAATTACTTATATTTTTTAGTAGTAACGATTTAAAAGTAAAAGTTTTTATCATTGAATATTTATGTATTTTAGGGGCTGAGTTCCGGGCCTGATATACCGAATACTGGTTTCTGAAGATTTATGGATCGACTCGTAGAAATTGGATTACTTAATGGATTTTGCAGTTAGGAATTGGTCGGTAACTGATCAAGAAACAAAGTGAAAAGTTTAGTGCCTTATCAGCTAAAGTTTGAATTGGATTGTCCTTCAAGTTGGAAACACAGGACATTGTAAAAGCGTACGGGACCTCTAGTGGTGTTAGGTACTTTGTTGAAAAGAAACTAATTGTAAGTTATTTATTTCGTTTGTTGTCATAAACCTTAAAATATTTGGTGATTACATTTTAAAAAATAATAAAAAGTGCACGTATTTTTTATGTTTTTTTGAACATTGTCCGTGTTGATTAACCGGAAAATAAAACTAGTCAGGAACAATTTATTTTATGGTGACACGTGTTGACAAATTAAAACTTATTGTGACTACTCGATTTCGATAATTTATTAAATAAGATTAAGAAACAAAAGGTGTTTTCAAGGTTGCCTTTAAGGCGTATTTTGTTTAACGATAGTGATTTTAATAGCTTAGGTTGTAAATATTTTAGTTAGGATTTTGGAATTGTCGCTAAATATTGGTAATTAATATTGTAATTATATTTGAGAAAATTTATCTGTGTTTTGGTTTTATCCTCCATTGGTACGGCAAGGTTATATTAAGTATTAAAAAGATATTTAAATTATTACATTTGGTGGCTCGTAGTTTTCGGGATCGAACTTTTGCTTGCAAAATGGAGAGGGGGGTGAAGCTAAACCCAGTAAATAAGTGGGGATATCATAAAAAATGTGTAGTCTGTAGGGCAATTACACATTTTGGTGAAAATTGTCCATTGAAAGGTCGATGGGCCAAGAGTAGTAATGATAAGGATACAACGAAGAGTATGGGGAATGGGGGTACAAAGTTTAAAGCTGATGATGAGTTAAAAAAGATAAAATGGGAAGAAAAAAAGATGGCAATTGAAAGAGCAAAGGAGGAAATAAAAGAAGATAGGGCGTGGAAAGAATGGCTAAAAAAAGAATTTAAGGAAAAAAAGGATTAATTAGTGAGAAATGGTTATGTAAGATCGGGATTTTGTATTTTTTTTTCTTTTTAAGATTGTTCCAATCTTGAAAGGGAAGCAGTATAACGGAGCACCAACCAACTACGAGCATTACGAGGTAGGTTTATGTATGTATTTTTTGACAATCAGATTACAACAGAATCTCGCCGAGGGTAGTCCGAAGAGTAAGGAGAAAGGTTAAGTCAATAATCAACGAAACAAAAGAATTATTATTTTAGTCCCGATATCGGTGAGTAACCAACTTTGTATTTTTTTTTTAATAATAAGAATTTTACTATTTTGGAAGGAGTAAATTTATAATTGTAAATGTTTACATTATAGGGAATTAGTGCTGGAGCGCTCATCTTAAAAGAAGCCGTGCATCTATTTCATAGAAGGAATTTATAGCAGATGTTTTACCTCAATAATTAGGTATGGAATGAAAAGTCTTCTCGGATGAAAACAATTTGGAAGATTTACCTCTCACATGAGTTTTGAAATTACTTGTGAGGTGTTCGTGAGCAATACATAATAATAGGACCATTTAAAACTGTAAGTGTTCTTTCCATGTTGAAAAGTTTACATAACGACTTAATAAATTTAATATTTATAAAACTTTAGTTGTTAAAAGTGACGTTTATAATTACTTGGTTTTAAACATTGTCAGGGTTTTACCTGAATAAAATAGAAGTGATTAATATTCGTAAAATTATTACTAGTTTTGTGACAAAAGTAAACAAAGTGACCTTTTTAATAATATTGTTCGTATATGGATTAATAAAGAAAACTTATCGAATTCATTGTCGTAAATTACCGATGATATTTGGAACTGTCCCCTCTTTATTATTTTTAAAAGCATTAGCGTATATGTCTCTCCTCTGTTATCCTGCTGAGCCTTGATGAAGAAGATCGTGCCTTCCGTTCCTGTCTGGTGTCTAGTAAAGGATTATTCAATATATATGAGTTTAGGTGTTCTATTTATTTATTACGTGCTATTTATATGTTTAATATATTATGAAAATTACGGATTATTTCTCCCTACCTCTTTCCATTTTGCAAAAATATATTGGGACTTTTTGAGATTTAAGGGTCAAGAGTTTCAAGTTACCAAAAAAGGCCATTTGGTAATATATATATATATATATATATATATATATATATATATATATATATATATATATATATATTATATATATATATATATTTTTTTCTGTATAAATATATAAAATATATATATATTATATATATATATATATATATATAATATTCTCTTGCTGTGAAGAAATAACCGAACTGCGAACTTCTATTATAAAATTTCAAAAAATGTCAGAACAAAACTACACTATTGTGATAATCAACGCAAAAAGAAATTTACGTGAGTTTATTAGATGATTTCGATATCCCTTCCAATTTTTTTATAAACATTTAATTTTAAGAAACTAAAAAATAACCATAAATTCAGTTTCGTTTTAAAATTTTAAAGTTATCGTGACCTAAATATAGCAATTTAGAGTAATACGACTAAAGTATAGTCAGTGTTTAGTTTTTAGTTTTTTTTCAAGTGAGAATAAATACTCTTCTCATCGTTTATTTATCTCTTATAGTGGAACATTTGTTGAACGAAAATTATCAATATCTCGACGA
>JABUQX010028400.1:0-47500 GCA_015478945.1 Trachelipus rathkii | reverse complement strand
GAAGAAAATATGTTCAGTGTGAATATATATATATATATAATCTATAATAATATATATATATATATATATATATATATATATATATAATATAATATATATATATATATAATATAATATATAAGAGAGAGAGAGAGAGAGCAGAGAGAGAAGCCAAGGTAAAGGAGCGATAACAAAAAAATATTTTGCTACGATGTTTGCGTACTATATAAATTCAAGTCTCAGTTTAATTAATATTTTTTTTTTAAAGGGCATTAATTCCAGAAAAGGGCCGGAGAATTATCTCGAAATGTATGACACTTACAGGCAAAAACCAAATGCACTTATTTGGTAACAGTATTCTCCGCTAGATTGCCGCGAATGTAAAAAAAAAAAAAAAAAAAAAAAAAAAAAAACCGCAAAGAAAGGACACTTACAGAAAAACAAATTACAATTTGGAATCAGCGTATAAAAGCTTATTATATGTAAAGTCGTTTGCGTCCCCCTCTGTCCCCCATGCGGCTCGAGCCCCCTAAAAATTGAAGTTCAAGGAAATATATTCCATTAGGGGCTCGAGCCGCCATGGGGGACAGAGGGGGGACGAAGTCCCCCCCGTCGTCCACCTAATAGGCCGAGATAACCTCGACTCCTTGGTATCAATGTGGTCTAACCCTTTGGCGTATTCGTTTAGTTTCTAAATTCATTAAAGACTTTGCATATAATAAGCTTTAACGCTGATTCCAAAATATGAATTTATTTTTTTGTAAGTGCGTACTTTTCGTTTTTTTTTTTTTTTACATTCCGGAATAAGCTTTATACGCTGATTCCAAATAATTTTTTTTGGTTTTCCTGTAAGTGTCATACTTTTCGATATAATTCTCCTGGCTCTTTTTGATTATTTTGCCTTTTTAAGTTATTTGAAAAATATTTAATCATTTAAATTTTAATAATAAAACGTAATTATCATTTTATTTAATTTGAACGAAAATTCGTAAATAAAAGAAAATAATAATTAACTAGATAACAATTCGAATAAGTTCATACAATTTTTAATAAAAAATTAAAAAAAGTAAAAGAATCTGAGCTTCACACCGAAAAGCAATTTCTGGTCAATTATACTGCATTTTTAACTTTTTCAACATAAAAAAAAAACTACTCAAGTTTGCGGGTCATCCAGCTCACAGACCTTCCCATTATATATTATATATATAGTATTATATTATATATATATATATATATATATATATATATATATATATATATATATATATATATATATATATATATATATATATATATATATATATATATATTTTTTTTTTATATAATATATATAATATATATATATTGAATTAGTTTATAAAAGGAGTAATTTCCTTCACCATTTTATATAAAAGGCAACCATCATTATTTTAAATATATTGCAGGAGCATTCATTTAATTACTTGCTTGCAAATAACTGACAAAAGCTGAAGAAAAATAAGACGAATTGTGGTGTCATCGATTAGTTATTACAGAGTATGACAAGTTTTCAGAATTTGCTTGTCAATGCACAAATTTTGTGTGTTTGAATAAATAAATGAGGCGGGCGTACGATTCTCTATCCAGCGATCTATTTATGATAATGGTGACATTCTTTACGCATTTTAATTGTGAATATTAAAATTGTTTTAATTTTTAGTAAAACAATATAAAACACGATAGATTTATCTTAATTTATAGCACTTTCCAGCTTGATTTTTCGTTTTTTTTAATTAATTTAGCACGTTAGCCTAGGTTTGAAGGAAAATGTTGCAAACATGCAACAACTAACATTTGAAATAAAATCTTATCTCACAAAATTTATAATAAAGATATAAATGAACACATTTGGAAGACGTCTTCAATTACCTATTTTATTTGGTAATTTTCGTTTGCCAATGTAGGAACTTTTGAATATTTTTAGCCACTTAAATTTTAAGCTCGCTCTCTCTCTTCCAAATTTATTAGAAATTTTTCAAATTATTTTTAATTATGCCCGCATATATGAAGTAAAATTTCCTGTATAAAGTTTACTTGTAGGAGGGTTCTTGAACTTCCAAAATCTACTCTACGCTCTCTCTCTCACATCTCTCAAAACATTATATATATACTTGTAATATATATATATATATATATATATAATATATATATATATATATATATATATATATATATATATATATATATATATATATATATATATATAATATATATATATATATATGTGTGTGTGTGTGTGCTTTCAGAACCTGCTTAGTGAAGCAAACAAATATCTTTAGAAAGCAATGAGTGCTCCTAAGAAAAATCCGAGGACTTTCTATTCTTCGAAGCAGCTTGTAGGATTAGAGAAAGTTCCTTCAAACAAAATAACTGCAAACGAAGACGATTGGAACTATCCGGTAAGATGAATATACACGAAAAAAAATATATTTGGTTTCAAAGCAAAAGAAAAAAGGAAGATGAGGATAATCTTGAAAAATTACCAAGTATTACCAAATTACCAACCCCAACCTCTTAATTCAGATTCAAAAAAATTTGGCAAGTGTTTCGGTCTCTCAGCATAATTCTGAGTGTAAGGAAATCAGCATCTATGTAATAATAATATCACGATCGAGTTTATTCAATCTCAAGAGCCATATAATGTTACCCTCCAGGAGGTGTTTCTAATTCGTTGTTGAATGTAGATATTGAAAGGTTAAGTCCAAATTGATCAACAAACGTATGATGTGGTTTCTACAGAACCTTTTGCACCAATAACTTCATGAGAAGAATCATTTTATTACTAGAATATATGAATAATAATAATCAAATACTGAGTACATCTTAAAGGTCAAAATATTTAGAGTATAGCAAATCCCTGTGCGAATAATATTTACATGCATAATTACCAACCGCATTATAATACTTTTAGTCAGCAGCACATTAACCCTCAAAACTACAACTATTATTGTCAGCCCCCAAACACTGAAGAAACACTACAAATATTACTTGGTTCTGTTTCTAAAGCTATTGCTGCTGGTAATGGATCAGATAGAAATGTAATTTCTTCCTCAGATGTAAAAATGGTCTTGGTAGTCAAATCTGGGGTTTGATAATTGGATATAAAAAGGATGAGAATATGAGGAATAACTTGTCGCACTGCCCAAAGTTTCTTCTTTTTACTAATTACGTAATGCATAGTTTTTACCGAAGTACATTTTTAAAAATGGTATAATAACTTAAGGTATGATAATAACGCAATACCATTTGCTGTACTTAATGAATACTTTGGGAATAAATATTTATTTGAAAACACCGATAAAACTTATTCACAAAACATTATTTACATATCAACCTTAATTATAACCAAGAACCGTATTGCTCCATCTGTTTTTGCGGCCATGAATTCTATAGGAGTAAACGAACAAGAGCTGCTTCTGGCGATTGGAGAAAGGTGGAAGTTGGAAGAAAAAACTTAAAAAGGAGAAAGTTCCAGATCTCTAATTGACGGTTTTCTAAT
This sequence comes from Trachelipus rathkii, assembly GCA_015478945.1. NCBI lineage: Eukaryota > Metazoa > Arthropoda > Malacostraca > Isopoda > Trachelipodidae > Trachelipus > Trachelipus rathkii. The sequence goes on along the minus strand of JABUQX010028400.1, from coordinate 44,004 downwards.
ATTTCTATTATTTACCATATCCGGGGAAATTTAATCCTAACGGTTGCTAACGAATCAACAGCCTAATAGCATTCCTAGGGAAACTGCTACAGGTTCAACTTATTGGAAGAATTACCTCTGGAAATTTTTGGAGGTCCAGGGTATAGAACCCTTTGTGATGCTACTTTTTCCAGCAGGGTACTGATCCCTTTGTTTCTGGATTGGGTATAGACCCTTTGTGAGAATTATTCCGGGGTATAGATCCCCTTGTGCTGAAAGCAATTGTCTTGGGGCTTAAGACTTTTGTTAAAAATCATCTTGAGTGTTACCCATATAAAAGTGTTTTCACAGAGAGTTGAGCATCTAATTGTTGGCATTCCAAAGAACGTCCGTTCTGGCATAGGAAGTTACTATTGGGAGAACTGATAACATTTTGTGAAACACAAAGTGAAAGGAGTGCAGTTATAACTATCTTTGACTAGATTTAAGTGTTTAAAGTTATACATAGGAATTACAGATTATATATAATTTCTTAAAGACTATAGTGAATCAGAATTGTAAGGAACAAAGTCTCGCTTTTTTGTTAAAAATATATTTGTAAAAATTTCATTAATATTCTGCGCAATATGTATAACGATTGTGAAGCGTGTGTAAAAATATATGGAGTTGAAAGTGATTGGTTTAATATTAATAGCAGAGTGAGACAGGGATGTGTTATGTCTCCTTGGTTATTCAATTCGTATATGGATGGGATTATGAAATAATAAGAGGTGGGGGTGGCAGGGATGGTGTTAGAATGATGGAGAATGTTAAAGAGTGGAGTTTGCCCTACCTATTATATGCGGATAATTTGGTTTTGTGTGGCGAATCTGAAGAGTTTGAGTATTGGTAAAGAGATTTGGCAGGGTGTGTAAAAGGAGTTGTTTGAAAGTAAACGTAGATAAGAGTAAGGTTATGGTTGTGGGTAAGAACAGTCCTCGGTGTGAAGTTATGTTAGATAGTGAACAGCTGGAACAAGTGTCTGAGTTTAAATATTTAGGATATATGTTGGATGAAAAGGGAACGGATGATGCAGAGTGTAGTAGGAAAGTAGTGAATGGCAAGAAGGTGGCTAGTGCAATTAAATCGTTGGTGGATGTAAAAGGGACTAAGTTCTTAAGTGCGCTAGGGGTCTTACATGAGGGTATTTGTTTTTTATAATGAATAATGTGAAAATTTGATTATGTATTGGCCAATAATTTAAACTAAAGATATCGTAATTAATGCAGTCAAAAGCTAAAAGTAACGGAGTAACGGCACTTCGTTACTTTTCCTTTCAAAGAAACGGAATAACGATAACGGAACTACTTTTTCCGAGTAACTGAGTAACGGTAACGAACTACTTTTCTGTGTAACGATGCCCACCTCTGTGTATATTTCAAATAGTACAAACAATAATTGAATGTCAGGTGTTTGATTTCACATAAACAATAAATATTCCTATGTTCTGTATAATAAATGCTTGCCTTTAAAATAAATATTTGCAGTCACATTAAAACACACGGTACCTTAGGTAAATCATCCAAAATGTGATTTTCGCATTAATTCGTATAACTGAAGCCAAGTCATTATTCACATTAAGCCTATATCTTCACAGGTTGACTTTCATGTTTTACAAATTTGTAATACAAATATATAATAGAAATATTTGTCCTGAAACCGTCGTGTAATATAAAATCTATCGAAATTAGGGTTGCAGACATCATAATCATCGACTTTTACATGGCCATATCTGCCATTACTTACCGTTTCCACAATATCACAAATAAATAAATAAACTTTTTATCGTACCAGCTCAATCTAATTTCGTTGAAGAATCCTATTTTCCTCCACTAGAAGAGCATTCTTTCAGTTTCAACACTGAATGAAATATTGCAAATTGCGTTGATTTGATAGATTTTCCAATCACCGCAGATTTTTTGCTTATATTTTTTGTAAAAAGAATTCCTGGGTCAGCCTCCAGAAAGCAACATGCATGTAACTAAAAAACTAGAACAGCTACATGAAAATAAATAACATTTTTGTAATCGGGAGACATTTTAATGATTGAAATTAAAAAAAAAAGCTTTTAAAAAAATTTAAAATTCTTAAATTTTTTTTGCAAAACTATGTGCAAAACTGTTAATTATCGTTTTTGAGAAGTACAAAGGAGCGCCAGTATTGCCAAAAGTTGAATTTTTTTTTTAACTAAACGATACCCCAGGGTAAACCACAAAGATGGAACGAGTCGGGGTTTCTGGGAAGTCCCCCTTTGTCCCACCGTCGGCTCGAACCCCCTAAAAAATAAAATAAAAATGAACATTTTCTCCAGAGCATAAAAAAAGCAATTTTTGGTAACTCTTGCGCTCCTACTGCATAAACGAAAGCTTACTCATAGCGTACGCTGCCAGACCTTTGATGATACTAATATTTAAGGTGTTGTTAATAAATATTAGAATAAAATACATTTTTTTTTAGTTTTCACCCATGAAATTGTTCGCCGAATTCAAAAATGTTATTTATTTCCCTGTAGCCGTTATAGTTTAGATATGCGCAAGCTGCTTTCTGGAGTCTGTCCGAATTCCTGTCTTCTAAATGTTCAAATATTTTCCAAGTGAAATACAAAATTTTGGCAACTTAAGTAGTTTCAATCCAAAGCTAGAGTAGGTTGCTAGTCTTTCTCCAGACCAGAGCCCTTTTAGCCTGCTTTGTATTTCTCCAAACAATACACTCTTCACCACGATCAGTACGGTTGGATTTTAAAGGGTGGTTTATATATAAAGGTATTCATAAACTTACTGACCATGAATGCCAAGTAATTATGACATACACACACACACACACACATATATATATATATATATATATATATATATATATATAATATATATAATATATATATATATATAATATATAAATATATATGTTTAAAACGACAAATATCCGCGAGGCGAGATCGCTTGTACGATAAGTTGTTTCGAACGAAACGAAAAACTCTGGCAACAAATGTGCCACAAAAACACACCACACACACACACATATATATATATATATATATTATAATATTATTATATATAATATATATATATTATATATATATATATATTAGTATATATATATTTATATATATATATTATATATATATATATATATATAATATATATTAAATTTGTAAGTTTTAATATATATATAACTATATTATATAATATATATATTATATATATATATATCATATATATATATATATATAATATATATATATAATATATTATATATATATATATATATATATATATATATATATATATTATATATATATATATTTATTTTGCAACGTGGGGCAGAAGCACTCATAAATACATTAAAATAAAATACATAAAATATGAACATATTTCATATATTTCATTCAATAACATCGTATTTTAAAATAAATCACAACGCATCTCCATGCTCTCCGAAATAAGACTGAATTGTCTGAGTATACCAAAATAAGACTCCGGTGCATTAACCTTGCCAGACGTATAATTTCCAATAAACTTTCACTAATTATTTATTAATTAAATCAAATTTTTATAAATTGAAAATAAGTTTTTCTTATTCAATACATTAAAAGGTATATTTTTGTTAAATAAAATTTATTAACTAAAACTTTTTTTTTTTCTCATACAACTGTCATCTTAAAGAATTTCCCCTATAATACTATATATATATATATATATATATATATATAATATTATATAAATTTATAATATATATATATATATATATATATATATATATATATTATAATTATATATATATATATATATATATATATATATATATATATATAGTAAGTAAATTAATTATTTGCTTAGAAAATTAAAAGCCGACATGAAATGATACACTGCACTTGAGAGCGTGCAAGCTATGGAAAGTGGGGAAAAAAATTATTTCACCAGTATAATACATGTAAGAATAATTTTAGTGGTTAAGTCTCCGATTAAAAAGTTGGATATTAAAAGGATGAGAATATGAGGAATAACTTAGTCGCATTGGATCTCCTCAAAAGAGCACGATATAAATTTAGAAATTTCGAAAGCGTCTTTTGTAATGGCGATAGTTCCTGTTATGAAAGCGTTACGTGTTGAAAGTGTGTTATGAAATACGACGAAAAACGGAGAATCGGCGAAAACAAAGAACAGCTTTGAACTTCACACTTTCAAGAAAGCTGTGAAGTGGAACCATTTTAAATTTCTATACGTTAACCAAAAAATGACATAAGCTTCTACAGAGTAAGAAATTGGGAGTTGTGTTTAGCATTCTGAAGGCTTCGTAAAACCATTAACATTTATTTAGAAGCTTTTACAGTAAAAAAAACTGCTAAAATTTTGAACCACATTTATGAATACTTTGCATGCTAATCAATATAAGCTTATAATATTAGAAAGCCATTTCAAAAAATTCACGAGAAGAGTCATAGCAGGATTAGTCCCGAAATGAAGGCAATTGGATTAAAACCTTGGCCGACATACTGTAGTGTATAACGTATAATATTCATAAACTTGGCAAGTAATCTTGGACCTCATGCACCTAATATAAAACCGAGGCAACCTTGTATTTTTGGAACTCGTGTTATTATATCGTTAGTTGAATCACATTTTTTTTACAAACCGATAGAAAGGAATCTTGCAGGCACAACTTTATTAGATATGATAGGCCTATATCAAACAATGGCTTGAAATGCAAGGTGCTAAAATAGGCCCTAAGTTTCTGCTTTTCTTTTTTTTATTAATTAAATTACATAATTCTTAGTTTTAACTGAATTATATTTTTAAAAATGGTATAATCACTTTAGGTATGATAATACTGTAATACCATTTGTTGTATTTAATGAATACTTTGTGAACAAATATTTATTTGAAAACACAGACATGACTTATTCACAAAAGATAGAGCGACGGAGTCGCATGGCAGGGCGCGGGTTCGATCCCTAGTCCGGATCCTAGGTAGAAATTACCTAGAGAAATTCCCCTTCTAAAATAGGGCTATGCCCGTGAGGTGGAAACTTAAAAAAAAAATCAATCTTAATTATAATCAAGAACCGTATTACTCCATTCCCATATCTGTAGAGCGACAAACACGAACTGACGCATAATCTATATTAATTAAACATCGAGATCCCAAACCTATTTTTTTTCTTTTCTTTTCTTTTTTAAGATTTGAAGGTAAAAGTGTGGCGGGCGTACGATTCTCTCAATAAAGGAATCTATTTGTGAAATAGCGACAGCTCTGACACATTTTAATTATTAAAAGCATCTCCTTTTCTTTTTCTCCTTTCCCTTCTTCTTCTTTTCTCCTTTCTATGACCACATTTTCAATGGCGAATATAAAGCATACAACTGCTAGAAAAATTGGAGGCAAATTTTGCAATTGACAAATAAAATAAACAAGCCCTTATATTATATATTATAATTATATTATATATATATATATATATATATATATTATATATAAATATATAATATATACATATATGTATATAGGGTTATATATATAGTACTATAGCTTTTTATATATATAGATTATATATATATATATATATATTATATATATATATATATTTAATATATATATATATATATATATATATATATTATATATATATATGCAATTTCTTAGATAGCAGGCAATAAAAAGTACTTTGAACATTGGCACTTACTAAAATGTTGCTAGAGATTTATAATTAACGTTTACTGAACAAAATTATTTTAAAAAATATGTTCTTTATATATATTATATATATATATAATAGTAATATTACTATAATATATATATATATATATATATATATATATAGTATAATATATATATATATATATATTATATATATATTAGTATATATATGTATTAAGGCTGACATCATGTAACTCGAGAAAGGCAGCACCTACAGTGCTGATTTGGAATCAGCAGAAAATTTTTGGGTTTTTTTTTTTTTTTTTTTTTTTTTTTTTTGTTTTGCATTATATTTTAAGAATGGGTTTTAATTTTTTTTTTTGGTGATAATTGGTTTAGAGCGACAACTATCTTCAATCCATATCTCAAAAACTACAAGAACCACAAGGAAAAAGAATAAAATTACTGAATTTTTTTTAATTTTAGGAGGAAAAGGTAAAAAAATTAAAAAATATATAGTATTTTTCTCACAATTTAGCTATAAAAATAAGAATACATTTTTGAATCCTGGTAAAATTTTAGATAGGAAAATGTAAAAAAAATAAAAAAATAAAAAATATTGTTAATAATTATAGTAATATGATTAGAGAGCCTATTTAGAGACTTTGTATTTAGGGATTATTTTAAAATAAATAGACTTTCTATTAATTTTGACTTTTTTTTCTAAAACTCAAAGAATAATCCCATTGTATAACGCACCAAAAATGGCAGGAGTCGGGGGTCTCTCGGCCTTCCGGGGAATACAGGGTAGGACTAATTCCCCCCTCGGGGAGGGTCTCCGGAACCCCCGCTCTTTGGTATTTGGGTGTCGCGGGGTTCTTCCGCCCTTCCCCTACGGGGTCTGGAAAAGCGTCCCCCTGTGTTTCCCGTCGGATTCGAGGCCCCCTACATTGCCGTTAATACCCTTCGTTCATGATGTATGTGTACATGTTGCCACATGCTCTTATCAAAAAAAAATGCCCAATATTTAACTCATTGTGGTTTTTATTTATTTTTTTTTTACATTTACCTAACTAAAAATTTTACAAGGATTCCAAAAATGTATTCCTTTACGCTGTAGCATTGTAGTTTTTGAAAATATTGATTTTTTTTTTTTTTTTTTTTTTTTTTTTTTTTTTTTTTTTTTTACAGTTTCCGCAATGGAAAATTTTGCCAGGATTCAACAATGTATTCCTTTTCCGTGTAGCTATTGTAGTTTTTGAGATATGGATCGATGATAGTTGTCGCTCTAAACCAAATATCACCTTTTTTTTTTTTTTTTATTTTTTTTCTATCGTAAATATTTAAAAAAAAAAAATTTTATTTTAAATCATTTGGGGGTTTCGAAGTATTACTTTTAGTTAAAGTAATACCAAAGTGTAAAAGGGAAGTAAAATATTCTTTTTTTTTTTTAACTAAAGGAATACCAAAGTGTAAATCGCAAAGATGGCAGGAGTCGGGGTCTCTCGGCCTCCCCGTCGGCTCGAGCCCCCTAAATTATGAAAATAATTTTTTTTTTAAATATTCGACGAATAATTGCAAAAAAAAAAAAACATTAAAAGCCCCTCCTTAAAGTTTTTCCGCTTTGATTCCAATATATATTTTGTTTTACTGTAGGTGCTGCCTTTCTCGAGTTACATGATGTCAGCTTTAGACACTGGCCTTATTATTATTATTATTATTATTATTATTGTAATAAATATTAAATAAATTAAAATAAATTCATTACGTCTGAAAGAATTTTCCTTTAAAAAAATTTAGCGAAGCAAAATTATGCGTAATAGAAACTGCCTTTTTTACAAAAAAAATTGAACTCAAAATCAAAAGCCCAGGCTATTCATAGCCTAGCTTAAGTAAATTTTAATAGGTGTCAAAAGAAAAAGGGTTGTCAGAAGTTTTTATAAAAAAGCACGAAAAAAATCATTGCCTGCGTTATTTTTAAGAATTGGCCATTATATATATATATATATATATATATATTATATATATATATATATATATATACTATATACTATTATAAGTATATATATATATATATATATATATATATATATATATATATATATATATATATATATATATATATATATATATATATATTTTAAGGAAACAAGAGACCAACTAAAATGAATTCTGAACTATGATGGAAAAGGTTAGTTTTTTAAAAAGATTAATTCGTAGACATCTCACAAGATCCAAAGTGTCGGTGCCTCAGGGACTAAGGAAACAGTAAGGATTAAACAGATTTTCGATAAAAGGATCCCGTGAAACGGGAATCAATCTCGGGATCAATTAATCTTGGAATCAATCTTGGGATTAACTCTAGGACTCAGGTTAAATCTAAGCTTGAATGATTGAGTCTGGAAAACTGAGCAATAAAGGGAAATTTACATAGATGAACATTTGTGGAAGAAAAAAAATGTTAATCATTGCGTTCACTGCTGAGCTCAATCGACTCGGGGAATAGAAAACAGTTGAATCAGTGTCCTCCTTGCCTGCCTAAAATTACGATGTGGTTTAAGTTCGATTGCAAATTATAATTGTGAAGCCTCCTTTATTTTGGAATATTAAGGTTGATAAGTATAAAGTTATACGGGTTGGTAGTAAGTAACCTCGCCTATTTAAAGTTTTGATATTTGAAATTATTAATATGTGACTTTTTATTTTACAAAGAATTTTTAACAGTTACGATTGTGTCTTGAAAAATTACCAGGTTGCAGTTCTCATGTTATTGTTTAATAAACTTCTGTGCTGAATAATTTATTACAGTTTCTCATAAACATTGCCAGGTTATCAATCAGGAAATGAGAGTTAAACAAGTGATGTGAATTCGTGCCGCCATAAGGAAATATTTAAACGTGACTTATTATTGTATATAAATTTAGGTTTAAGGTTAATGCCAAATATCGATTGAATATCGATATCTGAAATTTTTTGATAATGATTTAAAAATTGAGTAGGTTGTTTAATTTTGAATTTAGTAAGGATTGATATTAGCTATTGATATTAGGAATAATAATAGTTTAAAGCTGAGTAAGATGTTTTGCCAAATTTAAATATATAAAGAAAATCCTGTGATGCGTTTCTCTGCCTATTTATTGATTTGAGAGTTTAAAAGTTGAACAAAGAAATATTGGTAGTTCATCGAGGTTAGTAACAAGCATTTTTAATACAATTTGATATATTTTTAATCGATTCTCAGTCTCAGGTTAAATAATCGATTCTCATTAAGGTTATCGATTAAAGGTGTCCTTCAGGTTGCTAATCGATAATAAGCCAACGATTCAACGATTTAATAAGGTATAAATAATATAATGAAGGAATAAAACTACAAGATGATTAAAGGTTTATTTAAAAGGGTTTAGGGTTTAAGATATATATTTGGAAAAGATTAATTAACTCACATTTTCTCACGACATTCATAATCGATATATCGCTAATATAATATTGTCTCTATAAATAACCCTCCTCCTCTCTTTACGTTTTATTACAGTGGTAGCTCGTAGTGTGTGGGCCGAAACTCTTGCCTTCGCGATAATGGAGAAGAAACTGAGGAACAACAAGGGAATATGGTGGAACAAAAAAGGTTGGAGGAGGCAATCGCTATCCAACAATTGGAGGATGAGAGGATTTGTCAAAGATGGAGACAGGAACAATACAGTAAGAATAGACCGAGGGAGAAAGAGAAGCAGGATTAGTGAGGTAGAAAAGTGTGAGTTTTTTTTGTTGTTTCTTTTCCTCTTTTTGTGACACATAATTTTTTTTCCTTCCTTCTTTTAGGTTTGGTTCCCAAACTTGAGGAAGGGAGGAATGTAAGGAAACAGGAAACCAACTAAATGAATTCTGAACTATGATGGAAAAGGTTAGTTTTTTAAAAAGATTAGATTCGTTAAGACATCTCACTAAGATCAAAGTGTCGGTGCTCAGGACTAAGGAAACAGTAAGGATTGAACAGATTTTCAAGAAAAAGGATCCCGTGGAGAATAACGGGAATCAATCTCGGGGTCAATTAATCTTGGAATCAATCTTGGGACTCGATTAACTCTAGGACTCAGGTTAAATCTAAGCTTGAATGATTGAGTCTGGAAAACTGAGCAATAAAGGGAAATTTACATAGATGAACATTTGTGGAAGAAAAAAAATGTTAATCATTGCGTTCACTGCTGAGCTCAATCGACTCGGGGAATAGAAAACAGTTGAATCAGTCCTCCTTGCCTGCCTAAAATTACGATGTGGTTTAAGTTCAATTGCAAATTATAATTGTGAAGCCTCCTTTATTTTGGAATACTAAGGTTAAGTATAAAGTTATACGGGTTGGTAGTAAGTAACCTCGCCTATTTAAACTTTTGATATTTGAAATTATTAATACGTGACTTTTTATTTTTACAAAGATTTTAGAGCTACAGAACACCTAGTAACAATGTGAATGGGGATTGATTTGACTCTTTGGAAAAAGAAAAAAATTAAGCAAAAGATACGAGGGCCCTTTCGTGGTAACAAAGGTAATTGCTGGCGGAATGACGTATGATGTGGAAGGAAATGGAAAAACAATGAGAGTTCATTATGCACATCTAAAGGTATGGGCGGACCCACCAGAGTATTTGCAGGAATATTTTAAGACGGAAGAAGGTGTGAACCAACAAGAAGAGGAACAAATATGGGACAAAAACTGATGAAGAAGAAGAAGTGGAACCAGAGCCGACTTATATCGTTTACGGAGAACAATCTGAAACAACGACAAGGAAAAAGAAACATAGGACAAACAAAAAGAATACATGGGACTTGGTAGAGGCAACTATAGGAAAACCCAAATGCAAAAAGGATGTGGCCATACAAGTTGCAGTTATGATGGAAAATAAGGTGACCCAAACGGAAATAGATGTGTCTGAGTTTAAAGGTGATATGACTGCAGATGAGTATGATGTGTGGAAGAGTAAGGTAAAGTTGTGGTTCAAGCTTTATGGTGATGAGTTTGAGCAACCTGCAGGTGAGATTTTGTTTGGCTTGGGAGCAAAGGCTTATGAGTGTGTGTGGATGGTAGACTGGGAGGCGTTAGGTAAAAAGGAAGGTGTGGATGAAATATTACGGAGGTTGGATGAAAGATTTGCGAAAGAAAAGCAAAGGGATAGATATGACAAGTTATGTGAGTATTTCTATATTAAAAGACAGAAGGGTGAATCAATGAGGGAATATGCGAATAGGTATGAGGTGATTGAGAGAAAGTGTAAGATTGTTGGTAAGGTTGATTTAGGTGAAGATATGAAATGTGTACATCTATTGGAATGCGCAGATGTGAGTGATAAAGGGACAAATGGTGTTGGCCTATTGTGGGAAAGAGGAGTTGGTGTTTCGTACATTTCGAGATGCGTTAATTAATATATGTGAGGGTTTTGGCAAGAAAGGAGAGAATAAATGCGAAGGGGTAGTAGGTGGTGAAAGTAGTAGTAGTTGGTATGGTAATCAGGGAAATCAGAGGTATGCTGAAGCGACACAGAAAAATGGGCCCAGAGGTGGTGAATGGGGTGATGGTCAACTGTTGAATGCTAAAGATAGGTTTGGTAAGGTGACTGAGTGTAATTTGTGTGGTTCGAAGTACCATTATGCATTTAAGTGTCCAAAAAGAGGTATGTATGGGGAACAAAGGGAAGAAGGTAGAGGTGTAGGTAGGGGACAACAAGTACGAGGTAATGGTGATAGAGGTGAGAGAGTAGACTTGGCTTCAACAGGTAGAAGGAATAATGTGTATTTTGGAGGTGTAGTTTATGAAAACCGAAAGAGGTGTGACTTTTGTAGGTCAGATAAGCATTTGTGGAGAAACTGTGACGTTTACAAGGATTATGATATGTGTAAGCAGAGTAAGGTTCAGAGGAGTTCTGAGGGAGGGGTGAATAAGGGAGAAAAAGGAGAAAGTAAGGTGAGTGTAGGTAGGGGTAGTCATTTGGTACAAATGGCAGGTGTGAATGGGGAGAACAAAGTAGGATATGGAAGAGGTATGAGTAGGTATAGTGGTGGCAGTGATACGAGTATTGGTGATAGTAGGAAGGAATATGAAGAGATGTGTGAAATACTGGATTTAAATCCGAAAAAAGGGCATCATAGGGTTGGTGATGATGAGAAGCAGATGGATATGAAGGACGATAGTGTGCTATTCGTTGTCTGTCGGTGGGAAGGAAGGCGTAAGGTCAAGAGGGTCAGAGGTGGCAGAAGGGATTGTGGTAAGTGAGCGTAAGTGTAATGATGAAGATGTGTCGCAGGTGAAGAATGGGAAGAATAGTAAGGTAGAGGTGTTAAAGGTGAATGAAGGGTGTGATGAGGTATCAAAGGGAGCAAGGAAAAAGGAACAAGTGAAAAGTAGGTGTAAGATTGATAAGCGTAGTGCGGAAGTGAAAGAATTCATGAGAAGAAGAAAAGGTGAGAATTATTTGGATTGGAAAGAAAGATGTTGGGATTACACTTCGAGTACGAGTGATAGTGAAGATGAAGGTGGAGAGAAGGTGAAAGAGAATCATTTTGTGTTGTTAAGAAGGTTGGGGTATATTCGTGATTCGGATATGTCTGATCCGGAGTGAGTGTGGTGATTTGGAGTAAGGTCTGGATGTGGTGAGGTGTTAGGTGTGTGGTGTATTAGTAGATGTGTTATGGGGTAGTTGTGGTTTGGGCGTCAGGTGTGTCGTGTCAAGAAAAGTAAGGTGGTGTGAGGACGGTTTTGTTCAAGTGAAAGAGGGGGAGAGGAAGGTATAAGATTGATTGTTTTTTTCTCTTAGGTATGATGTGGTGTGTTTTGCTGGCTGTGTTAAATGGAAGAGAAGATGATGTATAGTGTCTTCAGGCAAGAGATGGAAGTGCATGGGGAGGTTCTACAAGGCTACAACTGGAGGAGCAAGAGCGTAACTATGATGTGGTGACCAGACGACTATGTCGGCTGGTGGTAGAGGAGTGTTTGTGGGTTCTTGTATTACATGTATATATTTTTTCTCTTTTCAGTTAACAATCCTATGTATATGATCCATATCCTTTCCATAAATGTAAATGTAGCCCCTCCCTCTGGATAAATACCCGTGTATCATCCTTGGTAGTCTAGGTCTGGTGCGCACTGTAGGTCTGGCTAGTGAACGGGGTAGTAGGGTACGATTCATAGGTGTAGTGTGGCTAAGTATAGTATAGTTAGTATACAATATATATGTATATAGTAAAAATAGGTACCTTCTGGCTACCTAGGAACAAGAGCAGTACTTTCTTTTGGGTTCATGGTCATATTGGTTCATAAGTAAAATTCTCTCACAACATCTCAAATTCAGAAAGGATCATCAGGGTGAGGCAAGTGTATTTTGTGTTTGGTTATACGTTAGGCTACTATTGGGTTTATATATATATATATATATATATATATATAGTAAAAAATTCAAGTGAAGAGGTACATGTTCAGGTTAATCAACTAGATCAATTAATTCTAAATCTTGGGCGACGATGTATTATTTAAAAAGTGGTATTGGTATACCTAAATTAATTTATATATATATATATAGTGAAAAAAATTGCCTGAGAATATTCACAGGGCAAGGGAAGTAGAGGGATCTCTTGAATAAGGAAGGCCTATGGAGGAGGATACTCCTGACAAGGGAGGTAGAGGGACCCATTATTGAATTTATGGCTCAAGATCTCCTATCAGCAGAGGAAGGCTTGAGATCCCAAAATGAAAGAAGGACAGTAATTGGAAGTTTACAATCTATTACAATATAATGATTACAATAATTTATGATTGATAATTGACAGCTATATGTGCCGATGTCAATGCCAGATCTATTAAGTTGAATATTATGAGTCCGACTGTATTAGAGAATGGGTAAAATCTAGATCAGGATTTTCAACGGTCAAGGTGTCATCGCTGGTCCTTAACTGGAGGAGTGATTTGGCGGAGCAGTCGTATGAGATGTTAGGGGAGCTTAAATTGTTATCGATAATAAAGCCAATAGAAGTTGTTTCCTTGGAGGGAAGTATAAGAGTGCAGCGGAGCATTGGGGAATAGTAGCGCATCGGTGAAGGAGGGGATTTGAGTGCTCCTGAAGTACTTCCGACCAGTGGGCACCCATCTCCACTGCTTGGTAAATAGCGGACCTTCCCCTCGTATATACACGTTGCACTTACGAAGCGGATACTGGTTGTACTGTAATGGTAAATCTAATTTTAATGATGATTATAGGTGGTGTCCTTTTTAATGATAGAATTTTTTTAATGATAGAATTTATATCTTGGGTAGGGCTTTAATGTTGCGCACCATAAAAATAGCGAAATACCTCATCTAATTACTGAAGCGCATGAATGGATTAACTTGATTCACACTGTTCTCTTTTCGTCCTTAAAAAATCTTTCGCTACGTTGCCATTGGACGTTAATCTAAGGTATATTAATTTAGTCTACTCAAAGGCTCAAAGGAAAGTAAGGTAAGTATATATTTATTTGTTAATTATTTAAAATTTAATCGGATTTTTAAAATGACTCCAGCATTGGTACCAGGAGACCCTTACATACAAGGATATAACAATTAGGTAGGAGCATACAATCGTAGTAATATAGTAAATAATAATTTTAATCAATACAATAATTTATTATTAAATCTTAGAATTATTAGTAATTGTGCTGAACTATCAGATTTATTGGCAAATGAACTTTTAGCACGAACTGAAATAGAATTAAGAAAAGCTGAAATCATTTTCGATAGGAATTTTATTATTTCAGGCCATCTAGCTCGACATACAGCAAATTTGTAATATAGATCAGCAGCAACTCCTGACGACAATTTGGCGCTTCCAGTCAACAATACCAATCCCGTTGGCTTGTCACTCTGCGACAATTCCAGAATCGATCGACGGACCTTCGGACGGCAAATGTTCAACTCCGATTTGTGTTGCTCGCTCAATCTTCCGTCCAAGCCTCAAAGTTATTTCAAAGCAATTCAGGTAAATGTGCCTAATGTTGTTGCTCTACCCGAAGATCAAATCATTTTAAATGCATTTTATTTTTCTCTGAATATTTTGGAACTCTGCAAGAGCTGTTATTATTAGAGTAAGAGCAGAGACAAATATAGCAAGAATGGAAAACCTGAATGCAAATAACATATAATACAATTAGGCAAAGAATTAACGATATATTACCAAATTCTTAATATTAATTTCATAACAAGATGTAATAAGATTATCAAACTAATCTACATGAAAGTAGTAAATCAACTTATATATATATATATATATATATATATATATTATATATATATATATATATATATATATATATATATATATATATATATATATATATATATATATATATATATATACTAAAAAATTCGAGAGTGAAGAGGTACATGTTCAGGTTAATCAACTAGATCAATTAATTCTAAATTTGGGCCACGATGACGTTTAAATTTAGGAATACCAATACCAATTTTTTAAATAACTTATTAGCGAAAAATATTGCCTGAGAATATTCATAGGGCAAGTGGAGTAGAGGGATCCCTTGAAAAAGGAAGGACTTCCATAGAAGGGAGGTAGAGAGACACATTATTGAATTTATGGCTCAAGATCTCCTATCAGTGGAGGAAGGCTTGGGATCCCAAAATGAAAGTAGGACTGTAGTTGGGTTTCCCCAAATTTGAGGATGACCTTGAAGCACTATTATTAGATCTATCTGAGGATGAAGAACGATTGAATTATGTGAAAAGGAGAAAGGTGATAGAAGAGTTTGAACCTGATTTATTGCATTTATTTAATTTGAATGAAGAAATTCATGAAGATTGTGGTGATTTTGTTCTCATAAAGTCTAATCTTGTAGAATTAGTAAAGGAGATATCTATATGTCAGAAATGCGAAAGCTGTAATTTTATAATTGAAAGTGGCAAGTCAAAATATGATTTGGCAAACGCAACTTATACATTGAAGTGTTGGAATAATAGGCCCCACCCACGCAAAATAGTCTAAGGTATGTATTTTCGATAACTATGTATTATAGAGAATTAAAGAATAAAATAAAATACAAAGATTTGAGATAATCAATAGATGAGAAAGTAAAATTTTGATAACCAAACTAGGGCCCATGATCGTTTGATAAGTAAACCAGATAAATTGAAATTGATCATTTTAAAAGTATAAAAGTTCATTTGCTTTTGATTCTGGAAAAACTATTAAATATCATATATGTAAAACGATTGTTTTAAAATTACAAGTTTTTGAAGTATAGGTCTCGAAATAATAGGCAAATAAAAATGGCTTCACTTAAATAAAGCATTTTTTGTTTACAGACGAGTTCGAACGAAGAAAAGAAAAACGTCAAACCAACGTGGACCCTCGGGATTGGTTGAAAGAGACGCGTATTTTCATTGGTGGAACGAAGAGTGGAACATTCTAGAATCTAGAAGAATCAGGAAAGTTTTAGAAAAAAAGTGGCGTGAGGTTCTGGAAAGAAAATAATAAAAAGTCACTTATTTAATGAACAGACCAGACATGAATCATGACGATTATGAGAATACATTAATCATTGACTCAATATCTGCTCGGGATGAGGCCGAGATATTTCACATTAAGCTGATAAAACAGAAATTTCATTGCGTTTTGAAAAGGAATTGAATAAAATATAAATTTAGTTTTGTCTATGAATGAGTATTTTAAGTATTTTTATTTAGTAAATAGCGGTAGTAATAATTTGACGGGAGACAATGTTTTCGTACTTGGTTTAAGTATGGAACAAGGTAAGGTGAGTATTCTTGTATTCTTAACTTAAGTTAACAAACAAGATGATGACTTGATTAATGGAAGCGTGTTAATTTAAGTTAAACTGTCGGTTGTTAATTGCGTTAATTTGGTGAATTAATATTTCAAGTAACATGTGGGGAAGAGATCTAGTTGTTGTGATTGGAGAAAGCCGAATTATTATTTATATTTATTATTATTAATTATTTATTAATCAAAATTATTTTTTATTTTTTTATTATTTATTATCATTATTTGTTTTTAATTATTATTCATTATTACTATTATTTATTAATATTATCTATTATTAATAATTATTATTTATTATTATTTATTAATATTATTATTATTTATTATTATTATCATTTAGTAAAACCTTATTATTAATAACATTATTATTATTATTAAAATATTTATTAATAGTAATATTATTATCGTTTTTAATAATAATAATAATAATAATAATAATAATAATAATAATAATAATAATAATAATAATAATAATAATAATAATAATAATAATAATGTTACATCTTTGTTATTTCATACAGAACCTCCCAAGAACTTCCCGAAAAAAAAATCAAAACGTTCCAAAAGAATTGAAACAATGTTGAAAAGGTTTCAAAAAATTTAACACTGAAGAAATTTGTGTAAGACTTATGCGTTATTGTAAAGAAAATTCAAAATCATTAAAATGTAAAAAGTGTGCTTACCAAACAAAGCATATGGGCTATTTGAACAGGCACAAACTTATTCATGAACAAAAAAATTTCGTTGTTCTGATTGCCACTATGAATGTAATCAGAAAGCTTTAAGACACATAAACTTCAGAAACATAGTAGTGAAATGAAATTTAAATGTGAGAAGTGAGAATTTGCAAGTAATATTAAATCTTCATATGCTGCTCACCCTAAGAGAGATGGTGAAAAAAAATTAAATGTGATTTTGAAGGTTGCATTTATGAATATCACGAAGAAAAATATACGATTGATCACGTTAATGATGTTCACAAAAATATTAAAAAAATTAAATGCGGTGAATGCAACTACGAATGCACCCAAATAGGGAGATTGAAATCCCACATACTTCTACACCGGAAAATGAAGCTTTTAAAATGCTCAAGTGTTTGATTTTAAAAATAATACTAAAAGAGAGATGGAACTGCACATGCA
Organism: Trachelipus rathkii; assembly: GCA_015478945.1. Classification (NCBI taxonomy): domain Eukaryota; kingdom Metazoa; phylum Arthropoda; class Malacostraca; order Isopoda; family Trachelipodidae; genus Trachelipus; species Trachelipus rathkii. Next base: position 26,399 of record JABUQX010028400.1, on the reverse strand, counting down.
AAACACACAGGTAAATTCGACTGTAAATGTAATGATTGTGACTATGAAGGTAGAAAGAAGGCTAATTTAAAAGCACACAGTATTAATAATCATTCGAATACTGAATTGTTTAAATGTTCTGAGTGCGACTTTGGAACCAACAGTAAGGATTCGCTAAAGAAACACACCCTTACTAATCAAGCTGATAAATTATATAACTGTTGTGAATGCAATTATGGATGCAACAGACGGGACCAGTTATAAAGAAACCTGAAGAAACATGAAAACAAAAACATTTAAACCAATGACAAAGCAATATAAAGTTATTGGGGGAAGTATACATTGATGGAGACAAATCGGTAGAAATATTCAGTAAAGGTAAGCTTAGATCTGAAGAGGAAAGAATAGTAACAGCAGCAAGAGATCGCACTCTTCGAACAAGATGGCACAGGAAGGACATCAAAAAAGAAAACATCAGTGACAGATGTAGAGTATGTGAGCATATCTTTCTCACATCTTAGCGGGATGCAAAGTTCTACTGAATCGTCATCTGTATACAGAAAGACACAACACCGTCTGTAGACTTATATATTTCAAATTGTGCCAGAAGTATAATATCAGATTGGAAGTAAGAAGTTACTGGGAGCATAATCCCCCAGAAATAGAAGAAAATGAAGAGGCGTTGATATTGTATGATTTTGCTATCCCAACTGATATAGCAGTCACCCATAATAGACCAGACAATAGTAGTGAAAGATAAGAGGGAACATAAATGCTATTTAATAGAGGTGGTAGTTCCATTAGACAATAACTTGGTGCCTTATGAACGTGAAATGGAATTGAAAATCAAAGATTGAAGCACGAAATAAGAAGAATGTGGTATATTGAAGACATAATAAGTGATCCCGACAGTGGTAGGAGCACTGTGAGTAATCAAGAAAAGTCTTCCGGAACATTTGAAGAAGCTCCCAGTGTCGATTACGAGCTTGGAATGGAGTAAAATGGTAATTAAGAAGAGCATTGCTCTCCTAAGACTAGTGCTGGGATGTGGATAGTATGAAAGGGACGACCTTATGGTCAAGGTTTGACCACGGTCAGGTCATCTCTATAAAAACCCCTTTAAATGGGAGAAAAAAAATTTAAAGCCAAAAAAAATGTAAGATCAATACAAATTTTGAAAAATCACCAAGTATATACATTTCTAGTTAAAAAAATGTAAGTTTTAACGAAAAGAAATCTTAGTTCCTTTGTTCACTTCGGCAACAGGCTCTAGATGACGAAATTATTAAGTAATGTTAAAGTAATTGACAAAGGCTAACGCCTAAAATTCTTTGACAAGGGCAAATTGCCTAAAACCTTTTACTACATGAACCTTCTTAAAAGAAATTTTTTCTGATTTCTATCAGTTCATTTATTTTTAAAATAAATTACTAGTAAAATTAATAAAATATTATTACAGAATTTCATAAAACATTTATATTTCATAATTTTATATATTTTATTTTGTCATGTCCAACTTGTAAATTGTTGATCATACCACTTTTGTAGTTAAGATTACGAAACGTATGATGAAATTAAATACCTAAACAATTTTTCTTTAAATTATTTTGAATATGTGTATTGTAAATTTCAATTGATGATTGAAATGTTCCTTTCTTTAAAAAAAACTACCATAGTTGTTGACCTTATCGTCGGTTGGGTTTTCTTTCTGTTGCAATAGAATAGAAGAGGAAGGGGATCGGAATATGAGTTTAAGTCGTCAGACAGAACTTTAGTATATCAATCATTAATCATATATCTCACTGGTGTTGGTGCTTTCTTATTTCCTGTATTAGGAGGCAAAATACAGAGTTTAGTTTCAATTTTGAAGGATGTTTACGAAATGTGTTAGATGTAGATGTTATTCTTCCTGAACGTGCTCAATCAATGAAAATAGTTTTCTTCTAAGATCATCGATTAATATTGCGGTAAGATATTACAAGAGGACAAAGAATAAAGCTTTAGGATTGGTAGATAAAGAGCACATATCATATGATCGTTGTAACTCGGTAGAGTTAATGGCGCTTCATGTCAAAACACCGATTGGGAATCTGAACGAATTGAGACAATCTAACTTGGCTTATTTCTTTTCTTCAATTATTCGTCATTCTGGATTGATTTACCTTATAAATAAATTACAACTGCCTGAATGATTTCATTATTTAAATTTGTTTGAATCAACGGCTTATCACATTGTGAATGCAAACAGTGGTTTTATTTTTTCAGGCTCCACTCCCAACACACAACTGTGCTTTCTTTCAATGCAAGAAGTCTATCGGAATACTTGACTCATAATATAATAAACTTTATAGATAGCAACAAATTTAGATGGATAGTTACCGAAAAAATGGATAATCAGCTGGTGATTATATTAATTAAAAAAAAGATTGCGTTTACATCCTTTGTTCCCTCTTTCACTTTACATTACAAAAGAACACAAAAACACCAAATGTATCTTTTCAAGAGAATTTCGACCGGGATATGGAAATTCAAGATGGAGAAATGAACAGACTAGACATGAATCATGACGATTATGAGAATACATTAATTATTAACTCAATATCTGCTCGGGATGTAGCCCAGATATGTCACATTTCAAGCCATCAATATTGGTTTGAAAAACAAACATTGCATAAGGGGTTTGAACCACAAGGAGATAAACGTATTCAAACACTAGGGTATTGATAGATTACATAAAGGCTACAGATTACATCCAAAATGTTATAATTTATTTTCACACTCATGGAAGAATCCCACTTTGTGCTTGTTCCAAAAGAATTAGAAGAAAAAAATTCGGAAGGATGTTCTGCAAACAAACTTTTTTTTTAAGGGTAATTAAACCAGTGACAAAAAAATAGTTGATACTATTCTTTCAGACATGATTTATCAGACAATGTCACTCACAGGAGTCGAAATAGACAATAGATTAGCACAATTTTCAGCATTATATAATTATAAGAAAATAAATAAGCATATAGTATTTATTAATTTAGACTTTTCCAAGTGGAATAACAGGTTTCGATATGAGAACATTTGTATTCTATTTGCGGTGTTTGATGAATATTTTGATAAGAAGCACCCGTTTCAACACTCACAAGATTGTGTTCATTCTTAAATTTCACAAGTGAACCCATTAATGGAAGAGGAGTTCACAAATTTCATAGAAGCAGAAGGGATGGACTATATGTATTTTAGCTCACGCTTTTAAACAAAATAACACAGTGACAATTTTGGGTCAAGGAGACAATCAAGTGATTTGTTTGGAAGTCCCATCAGACAATGGTAATCCTAATTATGTGATATCTTACTTAAAGGGATTAGAAGTCTACTTGACAAGACTCGGTCTTCCTTTGAAACCTCAGGAAACATGTTTCATCAGAATTATTTTCATATAGAAAGCTGCACTTTTATGAGTTTTATAGAGGTGCCGAAATTGAAAAAAGCAGAAAGAAAATTAGAAACGGATGGAAACGAGTCATTTGTAAGTGTTGATGATGATTTGTGTTCGTCTATGACGGCAACTGAGGCATGTGCCAGATCAAGTTCGACACCCATTCCTTGCTTTGGTCATGTCAATTTTCATTCATGTCGAAATTTTCTTTAGAAATTCTATTAGGCACAATTCTCTCATCTAATGATTGTATAAGTATGCTGTTACATCATCATTGTTTGGATGGGATGAGTCAGCTGAGCGGGATCAGCCACCTAATAAGCGGCTTTGAGGACCAAGTTACCTATCACGTAGCCCTTATTAAGCATTGAAAGACATGCAAAATATGTTCTCCTATCAACTATGATATTTCAAAGTTCTTGAATGTAAAAATATCATCAAATCGTGATATTCAATCATTGTTGGAAAATCCTCATGCATTGAACCTATCACACACGTCTCCACCAAAACGCTGGATTAGAGATGCAGCAACTAATTATTTAACAGAAAATGTGACTAATCCTGAAATAAAAAGATGTTTAGACTACTCATCACCAGAGTTGAGACAGATGTTTATTGATAAGTTGTGGACGGCATCATCTTTCTATGCCACATGGAATTCAGAATTATACAGGTGCTCGAATGTTGGAATAGCTGACAATCTGGCTACTAGATTAACTAATACCAGTACTTTTACAAGACTAGAAACACAAGGCAATGAAAGTGGATTTCAAAAGATTAGATATGTAAATAGAACACTTAACTCAGGTTTTAATTTGATGTCCGCTATACATAAACATATGTGTTCAATGCAAATCGCTTTTGAACTAAGGAAGATGGCACGGGGGAAAGAAATACACGGCATAACCACTCCATTTCCAGGAGAACAAATACTCTTATCTCCTACTCAATATTCCACATCTGTTGGAACTATTTCAGTAAACTTAGATGAAAACTCAAGTCCTTTAGATTGGCTGCATCTGTGTCAATCTTGAGGTCAATATGATCAAATTTTGGTAATGAGACCTCTGAGCGCATAGTTAAAAATCCATCATTAAAGGTAGACATATTGGGACTCAGTGCAGAAATTAAGAGATTGATAACACTTAAGGCTTGGGCATCTACTTGGAGATTGAAAACTTACTTGCCTCTTATCAATGATCAACTTAGGATTCTAATTGATAATATTAAGGTCGATTCTAGCTTAATTCTAGATCCCAATATAGCTTATATAGATAGAGGAACACTGGATCATCGACTCCAATCTGCTCATTATAGATCTTATTTAACATTCTTTGTTCAATGCCTCCAATCATTTATACATATCTACAAATACTCCAAATAATGAGTTTGTCATCAGACAGAACTATAGTATATCAATCATTAATCATATATCTTACTAGTGTTGGTGCGTTCTTATTTTCTATGTTAGGAAGCAAAAGACAGTTGGAATTTAATTTCATTTGTGAAGGATGTTTTCAAAATGTTAGATGTAGATATTCTTCCTGAACGTGCTCAATCAATGAATATAGATTTTCCTCTATGATCCTCGATGAATGTTTCGGCAAGATATTACAAGATGACAAAGAATAAAGCTTTAGGTATACTACTAGGTACTAAACTATGATTGGTAGATAAAGAGCACATATCAAGATATGATTGTTGTAAACCCTGTAGAGTTAATGGCGCTTCATGTCAAAGCATCGATTGAGAATCTGAACGAATTGAGACAATCTAACTTGGCTTATTTCGTTTCTTCAATTATTCGTCATTCTGGATTGATTTACCTTATAAATAAATAACAACTGTCTGAAAGATTCCATCATATAAATTTGTTTGAATCAACGGCTCATTACATTGTGAATGCAAACATATTGCAAAAAGTTGTTTCATTTCTTCAGGCTCCACTCCCAACACACAATTGTGATTTCAATGTAAGAAGTCTATAGGAATACTTGACTCATAATATAATAAACTTTATAGATAGCAACAAATTTAGATGGATAGTTACTGATAAAATGGATTATCAGTTGGTGATTACGTTAATCAAGTAAAGAATGCGTTTATATCCTTTGTTCCCTCTTTCACTTTACATTACAAAAGAACACAAAAAGACACCAAATGTATCTTTTCAAGAGAATTTCGACCGGGATATGGAAATTCAAGATGGAGAAATGAACAGACTAGACATGAATCATGACGATTATGAGAATACATTAATCATTGACTCAATATCTGCTCGGGATGAGGCCCAGATATGTCACATTTCCAGCCATCAATATAGGTTTGAAAAACAAACATTGCATAAGGGGTTTGAACCACAAGGAGATAAACGTATTCAAACACTAGGTATTGATAGATTACAATAAGGCTAGAGATTACATCCAAAATGTTATAATTTATTTTTACACTCATGAAACTATATACCCTTTGAAGAATATCCCACTTTGTGCTTGACCAATAGAATTAGAAGAAAAAGAATTCGGAAGGATGTTTTGGAAGCAAACTTTTTTTGTAACGATAATTCAAACAGTACCCGAAAAAACCTAGCTGATACTATTCTTTCCGACATGATATATCAGACAATGTCACTCACAGGAGTCGAAATAGATAATAAATTAAAACAATTTTCACCATCATATAATTATAAGAAAATAAATAAGCGTATATTTATTAATTTAAACTTTTCCAAGTGGAATAATAGGTTTCAATACGAGAACACTTGTATTCCATTTGCGGTGTCTGATGAATATTTTGATAAGTACTTCTCAATCACTTGCGACCTGTCAACAGACATTATGTTCATTCGTGGATTTCACAAGTGAACCCATTAATGGAAGAGGAGGTCACAAAGTTCATAGAGGTTTCTTCGAGGGAATGAGGCAGAAAGGATGGACTATATACACAATTAACGCCATTTTACCTCACGCTTTTAAATATAACTACACTGACAATTTTGGGTCAAGGAGACAATCAAGTGATTTGTTTGGAAGTCCCATCAGACAATGGTAATCCTAATTATGTGATATCTTACTTAAAGGGATTAGGAGTCTACTTGACACAAGACTCGGTCTTCCTTTGAAACCTGAGGAAACATGTTTCATCAGAATTATTTTCATACGGAAAATAGCAATTTTATAGAGGTGCCGAAATTGAAAACGGCAGAAAGAAAATTAAAGGGGCTTTTCCGGATGGAAACGAGCCATTTGTAAGTGTTGATGATGATTTGTGTTCGTCTATGACGGCAACTGACAGTTAGAATTTTGAATGGTGAAAGATGTTTTCGCAATGTGTTAGATGTAGATATTCTTCCTGAACGTGCTCGATCAATGAATATAGATTTTGCTCTAAGATCCTCGATGAATGTTTCGGTAAGATATTACAAGATGACAAAGAATAAAGCTATAGGTAAACTACTAGGTGCTAAACTAGAATTGGTAAATAAAGAGCACATAAAGATATGATTGAAACGAAGACGAATGCAACTCCGGTAAGATGAATATACATGACAACATAATCATAATTTGGCTTCAAAAAATACGTACAAAGGCAAATAAGGAGGAAGAGGCTAATCTTGAAAGATTACCAAGTTTGTATCACCCTCAACCTCTTAACGCAGATCAAAATAATAATGCAAGTTTTTGTCTCTCAGAATAACAGTGTGTAAGGAAACCGAGAAATTTAAATTCTTCGTCAGAAGTTACACCTAAACAATTAAAAAATACCACGGTTGGGCATAATCAACGTCAAGAGCCATATAATGTTACCCCTCCAGGAGGTGATTCTATTTCGCTGTTGAATGTGGATATTAAAAAGTTAATAAACAAAGAGCCGAAATTGACCAACAGACGTATGATGATGTTTCTACAAACTTTTTGCACCTTCTTTAACTTCTTGATTAAAATTATTTCATTATCAGAATGTAAATAATCAAATACCGAATTCATCTATGGGTCAAAATATTTATGGTAAAGCAAATACCTATGCTAATAATACAGACTAAATAAATACAACCTACGAGTACAAAACCATTTCTATAATTATATTATTAGCCTCCAAATACGAAAAAAGTTGAAGTGGGTGTCTCTCTCTGATGCTGCTGGTAATGGACCAGACAGGACCGTACTGCAATTTCGTAGATTTAAACAGTTAAATAACATCACTGTTGTCGAGTTTATGCAGTATATAGATCCATATATTGATGTTAACCCTCCTGTATCTTCAACGAATAAATAATTTTGGTATATATTGCAAATACTATGCTAATAAGTTCATGCTTAACTACCACCAGCACTATGATCCACAAAACTATCCCTATAACAAAGAAACAGTACTTCAATTATTCTCAAAATCCAACTCAGAATCAGGATAACCCTTTCCAACGAAACCCAGAAGTAGAGATAAACTATTATCCTACACCTGGAAGGGGCTCAAAAGGAGCATCTAATAATTCTGATGTTCCAGTAAAAGTTGCTTCAAACACTTTCCTGTAATCTCCATCAGGAAGAGCTAAAATCTGAAAATTCGACTCCTCCTTCAACGCAATCTAGTGAAGATTTTAATATAATATAATATATATATTATATAAACTATAATTATATATATTATTATATATATATATATATTTATATTATATATATATATATATGTAAACAGTGTAGGTTATATATATATAAATAAAATAAATATATATATATATATAATATATATATATATATTATACTATATATATAATATATTATATAATATAATATATATTATTATACTATATAATATATATATATAATATATTATATATATATTATATATATATATATATATATATGTGTGTGTGTGACAGTGTGTGTGATGCGCGTGTGTGCGTTTTTAAATTTGATAACTTTCAATTACAATATTTGTAAATATCACATGTAATTATCACATATATAGCTATATTTAAATTTACCTAAAGAAATTTAAATCCTTCACTATACTTCTCTTAGGTTATTTCATTATAACTTTGTAAAAAAATGAAACTGTTTAGCAAATTGTTCATTCACTTTTTAAAATCATATGTTCCAATAACTCGCTAAAATGTTTTGAATGAGACTTCTTTAGATATGATTTATTGAGACACTTTAGCAGATGGACACACTCATGCACGTAATTATTATTAATTATCTTTCAAATAATTTCCTTATTTTATCGCGTACTCATTGCTTTATTTTTCAATTAAACATTACAAGTATTTTCACTTTCAAAGCATTGAAATCTGTTTATGAAAGAATTGCTGAAGTTCTAAGCCCTTAATTTTACTTACAGTTAATTCAAGCCAAAATTCTAAAACTTTCGAGATAATTAATACAGTATTTGAGTACCCAAAAATCACTGCAATAGGCAAATGTAGAATAAAAATCCGGTCCTTGTTAAAATTAACCCCCGGTCGTCGTAACTTGGAGGAATTTCCAAGTACTTCGAATGAACTCTGGACCGAAACGAATAATTTAGACCATAACTGATAACATCCTCCCTTTTTAGTATATATATAATATATATATTATATACTATATATATATATATATATATTATATATATATTTATATATATATATATATATATATATATATTATATAAGCTAGTGTATATATATATATATAATTATTTAGCTTTTGTTGGCGTGACAATCGTTTGCCCATTTATTTATCAAAATTCTTTTCTTTTAAAAACTTCTTTTGCTTTTTTTTTTTTAATTATTCTTCGTGTCTGTAGTTAGTTAAATTTCATTATTTCTATTTTAGTTTCGTTTGTAAATAGTGTACGACCATTTGCGCGTGTGTGTACTTGCTCAAATAACAAGACGTAGGAGTAGGCGAGGGATTCTCGATTGATTTTGTCAACGTCCGTATTCTCTATGTTAATTTAGAATTTGATTACCTTGTTTAACTCTCACCCTAATATTTTGATTCTGAGACTGGCCTATTTTCCACATTTTCCAACAATCTTAATTATCTCCAAATACAACTTATTTCACAATTTCCAACTAGATGGTATAGTCTGTTGCTATATGACATAATATTGATCTGCCTACATTCACAAATTTATATAAACCACAAGTTTAGGAACCTAATATAAATTAGCATTTTCGGAACACATTAAATTCATTTAAATATATACTATATATATAAAAATAGTTTAATAAATATGCAGCTTATATGCAAGCAAATTGAGCTCAGCTATTAAATTTTGGGATTGGTATATCTAAAAACTAAACCTAAACTAAGAACGGTTTCCTATATATAAGCCAAACTTTTGGTTTCAAATATTTATAATTAACAAATTTAAGGTTCACTACGAGTACTCGCAATGTCCTTCGAACTTCACCGAAATTTTTAGGTGATCTCATTTAGAAGATTGCCAGCATGACCTTCCCTCAGGCTGCCAAATTCCATGTTATTAATTTTAGGAGTTTAGTTGGTTTAGACTAGCATATATATATATATATATATAATATATATATGATATATAATATATTATAATATAGTAATATATAAATATATATATAACCTATTAATATATTATATATATATATAATATATATATATATATAATATATATATATAATTACAATTAACACCATCTGAGTAAGACGAGCCTAAGCAATTGATCACATGCTATGTTTTTATAAGCCTCCACACTTGGAGATGCGAGAAAGATTTCTCTAGCTTCTGTTGTTTCATACGTCATTTATTTACTCCTCATAGGTGCCAAAACATCTAACTAGTTATTTTCTTCAAGTTTTTTTCATATTCTCTAAAATATTTCGAAATTAGGGTTGGTGACATCTTAATTATCGACTTTTGCATGGCCACATCTGTCATCACTTGTAATTTCCACAATTTTACATAAGACAAAAAAACTTTTGGTCCTATCAGCACAATCTAATTTCGTTGAAGAATCCTATTTTCCTCCATCAGAAGAGCATTCTTTCAGCACTTTCTGGAAAATCTATTAAATCAACGCAATTTGCAAAAGATTACTCAATCACCGCAGATTTTTTTTCTTAGATTTTTTGAAAAAAAGAATTCATCATCTAAGTGTTCAAATATTTTCCAAGTGAAATAAGACATTTTATCAACTAATGTCGTTTTAAGTCAAAGCTAAATTATGTTGCCATGTCTTCTCCAGACCAGAGCCGTTAGCCTGCTTGGTATTTCTCGAAAGAATACACCCTTCACAATGATCAATACGGTTCAAATTCTTGCACTCTCAACACCTTAAAAATTACAAATGAAAATGAATCCAGTGAAATTACCTTAGAATTATTAGAGACTACATCACATTCATCAGGGCAGGTGAGAAAACGAGCAAGATATTCTAAATATTTCTGTATCATATGTCATATTGATATCATTTCATATACACAACTTAACTTCCATATGAAAACCTTTCATTGCCAAACTAAAAGTAAGCATTGTAAAGGCATAATAAAATGTGGAGTGTGCACTATTATTTTCACAAACCTTTGGCAAGCAAAATTTCATTTATGCTCACCTTGTGAAATTGAATCTGCAGTCTTATCAAATAAGAGTTTTAGTTTGGTTTGCCAATTTTAAGATGATAACCAAAAGTTTGTAAATGATGATACAAAAGAGAAATCAATTGAAAATTTGTGTTTGAAATTAATGGGCAAGGATAAAATATATGAATGTACTTTAAACAATATTTTTCAAACATTTAATATTTTTACAGAATATGCTAAACCATTTCTTACATCCCATTTACGATTTAAGTATTTTAAGAGTATAAATATTTTTCCTGATAGTTTTTCTGTCGATTTTTTCTGATGGTTCTAAAGCATATATGATTTCAATAATTAGACTTTTACAAGTACTTGTGAAACACAAAGAAATGAAAAAATACTTTCAAACTCCATTCATATTATCATGTGAAGATAAAGTTATGAAATATATTTGCCATGGAACAGCTTTCAGTTTTCATCCCAAACTTAAAAACCTCAACAATCACAATTTGGCTTTTGTCTTTACATTGATGACATAGAAATTTGTAACCCATTGGAAAAAAATCGAGCTGTTCATAAACTAACTCTCAAAATTCAAATATAAATTAATGTTCCTTCTCACGAACGAAGTAAATTAAAACAATTATTTTATTGGTGTGGTATATTCCAATGACTTCAAAAACTATGATAAAAGAAAGATGATGTTAAGTTTCCTTGTCAATGATTTTATAAAATTAGGTGAAGGAATACATTTCTCAGAAGAACTCTCTTGGATATCTTATTGCATATCATAGTGATGCCTTCGCTTTACATCAGATCGCAGGCTTTAAAGAAAGTTTTAGCCCAATCGTTGTGGTTAATTATCATGTCTGTGAGGAACCGTTCAATAAATTATTGCAAGATATTTAGGCATGATTCTTATAAATTAAGAAATCATGATCAATATTTAAAAACCTGCGATAGTAGTGAAAGAGCGGTTCCTCAGGGTGTCAGATTTCAGATTTAGCGACAAATCTGGCAACCTGTTCATATTTTGGCCCTTGAATACCGTGGGATTTTTGGCATTTTTGGCTCTTTTCATTGACAACCCTGCAAAAAAAAACGAAGTTTTTTTCCGAATAAAAAAATAATAAATAAATAAATTAAATTATTAAATAAATAAAAATAAATAAATAGTAAATGATTAACTAACGATTATTATTTTCTTCGTCGGATATAGCTCCGCAAGGCCTGCACCGTACCACACCACACTGCACCGCACCATACCTAGTAACGGATGGAGTTTGCTACATGGTATCTCCCTCAAACTTGACACCCCCATAAGGGGTGACGTAACTTCGTCGCAGACGAGATTACGTGGCCATGCACTCTCCCCCTAAAAATAGGAAATGATGGTAGAAGGCTGAAACTTGGTATATGCTCTTCTAATAAGTAACTATTATTATTGTTATTATTATTATTATTATTATTATTATTATTATTATTATTGTTATATTATTATTATTATTATTATTATTATTATTATTATTATTATTATTATCGCCCAGCATCGCCCTGCACCGCACCGAATCATATCTAGTAACAGGTAGAGTTTTCTACATGGTATCTCTCTCAAACTCTACACCCAGTGTAGGGGTGACGTAACCTCGTCGTAGATTAATTAAAATTTAAGTAAACATAACATTGAACGCCAAGCAAGATTGGAGGGTCAGTTTGGCTTGGTTATCGTTTTGGTAGTATATCTCCAGTTGTACTGTTTCGGGGCAGCAGGTTGGTCCCGAAAAGTGATTGAACCAGCGGTTAGAAAAAACATACATGAAGTCTCATATCCGCAGTTATATATGGTGAGTTATCTTCATGTTCTACATTCAACTTATATTTTTCTTACAGAAGCTCACTATATTACGCACCATCAATCTCCAACACTTCTTTTTCCAAAGGCAGAGTAGGGTAGGTCCTTGTTCAGGTAGCCATAGTTATCCCCTTCATTTCTTGCACTTCATTTAAATTTTGTTCATTACGTTATTGCTTTTGTAGATAGATATAATTACTCTACAAATTGCATAGTTATATGTGGACCCGACATGAGATTCTAACTTTGGTAACTAGCCAGGAGGGATTGTTCATGATGCTCGTGTATTGAGAAATAACAGCTTGTGTCAAAGAATGGAAGATGCCTGGAGGCCACATCTTGAAGGGGTCATCCTTGAGGATTCAAGCTTACCCATTGATATATATATATATATATATATATATATATATATATATATATATATATATATATATATATATATATATATATATATATATATATATATATATATATATATATATATATATATATATATATATCAAAAAATATTTTGATTTAGTTTATAAATGTAGTAATTTCATTCACCATTTTGTATAAAAGGCAACCACCACAAATATATTACAGGAACATTCACTGAATTACTTGCTTGCAAATAACTGACAAAAGCTGAAAAAATATGACAAGCATTATGGTGTCATCGACCACTTAATGCAAGTTACTACAGTATGCCAAGGTTTTACAGTAAGGCCATGTTTTAAGAAGCTGCTTCTCATGCACAAATTTTGTGGGTTTGAATGTATACACTGGGCGGGCGTACGATTCTCTCTATAAAGCATCTATTTATGAAATGGCGAGTCTTTACACCTTTTAACTGCGAATATTGAAATAATTCCATTTTTAATAAAGTATAAAATAGATTTCTCAATTTATAGCACTTTCCTGCTTCATTTTTCCATTTTATTTTATTTTTATTTTAGCACGTTAGGAAAATATTACAAATATGCTAAACTAACGTTTGAAATAAAATCTTATGATCTCAAAATTTGTAATAAAGATATAAATGAAATATCCGAAGTTCTCTCAAATTAAATGGCATAAGATTAAAGATCTCTGTAGAAGACAGATGGAGGAAAAGAAATGGAAAATGGAGGAAAACATTAGAAATGTTTAAATTATTTATGCCCACATATATGAAGTAAAACTTCTTGTATAATAAAAGTTATTTGTAGGGAAGGTTCTGACCCTTCCAAAATCTCACCCTACGCCGATATAATATATATATATATATATATATATATATATATATATATATATATATATATATATATATATATATATATATATATATATATATATATATATATATATACATATATATATATATATGTTATTTGTAGCACCATATTCCGCATACTTGCAAAATCCTCAAATTCTACATGCCAGATATAATATATATATATATATATTAGTGCTATATATATATATAAATATATATATATATATATATATATATATATATATATAAATATCTCACCCTACGCCTATATATATATATATATATATATATATATATATATGCAGCATTTTGTTGGTGTGATATATTGTAGGTCCATTTATTTATCAACATTTACTTTTGTTAGCTTGCTTGTTTATTTACTTTTTAAGTTAGTTTTTTTGGGGGTTAATTATTCTTCGTTGCTTTATGTTAATTTTCATTAATTCCATTTTAGTTTCGTTTGTAAATAATGTACTAACATATAATGTACTAACATTTGCGTACGTGCGTACTTGTTCAAATAGCTAGGCTTAGTAGACGGTAGACGAGGACTCTCGATTGACTTTGATTGACCTTCATACTAATTTAGAATCGGTGATCACCTAACCTAACTCACCCTAAAATTTTAATTCTGAGACCCAGCTCTAACCAGGCACACTTTCGGTAATTGTGGATTTCCGTTCAATCTGAATCATGTAAATACTGCATTAAAACTAAAAGCCCACGGAAGCCAAAAATTCCTTCAACAGTGTTTTATGTAAGAATTGTACTGAAAGTTTTTCAAACGTTGTTATTTATTTCATTACTTGCAGTCAGTGGAATTTACAAGAGTTTGGTTTTTAGAGTTGTTCAAAACCGGCCCCTGCAACAAGTGCCTCGAAACCGGGTCCGTCAACAAGTGCTTCGAAACCGGGCCCTAGTGTGCTGAAATCACCCCAGAAATTCTCATCTGGTTCTTCAAAGTGGAACCCTATTAAAATTTTGAGTCTGCACGAATATGTAAGTATTTCATGCAATCTGACTAAAAACTTTTATAATGCGATCCCTTTTATACAGAGGTATTTATGAAACCTTTCTTTTTCAGATTTAACCAAGAAAACCTGAAAGTGATTCAAGAGATGTTGCAGCAGAGCTCTCGACATCTATTCAGCGCTCAGAACACAATGCTGCCTCTTCTTCAGTTAGAAGGAAAATCTGGAGATGGAAGAAGAGGAAGCTGGCTTGTCAGCAGGTGCAGATGTAGAGCCTACTGACGAGGATGAAGAAGTCACTTACAAGGCTACGTCCGGCTATTTGTGGTCAAATAAGGAGCCGCCAACGCCAAGAACCAGGGACAGGAACATTTTCAGTAAAAATCCTCAACTACACGATTTTGCAGCACGGGCGGTAACTCCCCTGCAATGTTTCGAGGCATATATGCAGCCCCAGATTATTGACAGCATTGTCGAGTACACAAACAAATATGCCCGCGAGTATGTTGCGGCGAAGAATAATTTAAAAGAAAAAGAACAGTATAGAGACACCAATGCAGTTGAGATGCGAGCGTTCCTGGGGATTCTTATATTCATGGGCGTAAATAAAGACACAAAAAAGGACCTGGAAACACTATGGGATGTGAATTCAGGAAGAGGACTGTATAGAGCAGCAATGACAAAGAGGCGCTTCAAAGCTTTGTCAGTGATAAGATTTGATGATCGTCAAGCACGAAGAGCATAAGAGGAGGTAGGTAACCCAAATCCTGATAAACTCACCTCTTAGGGAGATTTTTGACAAATTCAATGATATTCTTGGAAAAAGCTATACCCCTGGTGGGAATTTATGTATCGACGAGATGTTGTGTTTGTATAGAGGAAATGCTCCAATTCGGGTATGTATCAAAAGTAAGCCAGGAAAATACGGATTACTATTACGGATAATATCCGATGTTGAAACAAAGCTTATCCTACAAACAATTCTGTATGGTGGTCCCATCGGTGACATACCCTCCAAAAATCCAACAGAAGTTGTCATGCACTTTGCTGGACCGTATTTTAAATCGAATAGGAACATCACAACGGATCGATTTTACACATCTGTAGGTCTTGGGACAAAATTGTATTAAATAGAACTGACGCTGGTCGGAACGATCAACACCACTAGGGTGCCTATACCACCCGCACTAAAGGAGACCAAAGGTCGAGAACAGTACTCGACCAAGTTTATCATTTCGAAGAAGGCACCATCAGGAATCACTGTACCCATAATATTGGCTTCCTATGTACCGAAATTAAAACCACAAAAAATGTACTTCTCCTGTCAACAACGCATACGCGCTTCTCGGTACATGATATATATATAAAGGGAAAGAGAACAAAAAGAAAATACCAGAGATAATAGAAATTTACAATGCGACAATGGGTGTGGTTGATACTGCTGACCAGATGGTTCGCAAATATTCCACCAGAAAAGGAAAAAGACAGTGGCCCTTATTTTTTGTTTTGTTTTTTCAATTCTCCATATTTGCGTACTCAACTCCTTCATAACTTATGGAATGAAGGATCAAATAACTGAGGAAGCTTTAAGGAAAAAAAACATTAGGGTAAAGCATTACCGTTCACTTGCCAGTGATCTTATCCGCCCAAATGCCTTGGAGCGCCTAAAACTTACAACCATCAGTGTCCCAATAAGACAGACCATTTGTGAATGCTTCAATATAAAAGAACGGGGAGGAGAGCGTCGAGAGCGAAATGTTGAAGACCTTAGAAAGGGTCGATGTGCTATATGCTATTAAGAAGCAGGTACCAAAAAATTAAAGTTTGAGTATTGTAGTTTTGGGCATTTTTTATTAAAAAGGACTCGGTTATTTTTCTTGTTGCGGTATCTTGTATGGGTATTATGATTTGGAAGATGGGATGTTAATTAAGTGATTGTAGTTTTTTCTATGTATGGTTAATGAGGAGGAATGTTTATCAGTCTGTAAGTCATGTTTATGTTGATTGATACGTATGTCAAAGTTGTTGGTTTCACCTAAGTAGTGTTTATTGCAGTTTAGGCAGGGGATTTTATAAATGCCGGAATTTAGATTGGGATGTGAATTTTTAGGTTTAAGTGCGTGTTTGAGAGGTATAGGTTTTTTAAGTAATTGTGTGTTTACATTTCATTCAAAAAAACTAACTCCATAATATTCTCTAACTACAACCCTGTCAGTTTTGATGTCACTTCCCTATTCACTAACTTACCCATAAATGATACACTACAACTCTTAGAAAACCATGTCACTACACACAACATATTTTTCACTATACCTTTTTTCATCATCAAGTCCCTCATATTATTAACTTTAGATCATGCATATTTCAAATTTCAAAATAAATATTATAAACAGATCAACGGCATCAGCATGGGTTCCCCCTCTCCCCTACCTTAAGTAACATATACATGGAGTTAATAGAAAAATACATCATTTTCCCCAACCCACTTTTTGATTCAATAGTTTGGCTTAGATATGTAGACGATGTTTTTGCTTTAATACCGAAAGAAAATAACACAAATCAAATCTTAAATGTTATTAACAGTATACATCATGATAAGTTCACAGTCGAATTTTCCAACAAATACCATTTCATTTCTTGATATCCTCCTATCCTGGTCAAAAAAATAATTTCCCCAACTACCAAATACATAGAAAACTAACAGCTTCCGATTCATACATACACTGGTATTCAGACCATGAAACATCCACCAAAATCGCTACACTATCTAATTTATTTTTAAGAGCTCTTAGAATTTGTAACACAATATACCTAGAAACAGAAAAAAACAAAAATCATAAATACTTTCAAAAAATTAAACTATCTACAACCTATAATTTACAAAGCTTTCAAACTTGCTAAAACCAAACATCTTAATCCAAACACAAACCTTAATAGTTATACAAATATACTACCTATACCAAACGTAAACACACAATTACTTAAAAAACATATACCAAACACCATACTAACTACAAAATCCAACCTCATAACTCTCAAACACGCACTTAAACCTAAAAATTCACATCCCAATCTAAATTCCGGCATTTATAAAATCCCCTGCCTAAACTGCAATAAACACTACTTAGGTGAAACCAACAACTTTGACATACGTATCAATCAACATAAACATGACTTACAGACTGATAAACTTTCCTCCTCATTAACCATACATAGAAAAAACTACAATCACTTAATTAACATCACATCTTCCAAACTCATAATACGCATACAAGATACCACAACGAGAAAAATAAGTCCTTTTTAATAAAAAATACCCAACACTACATTACTCAAACTGGAAACCCTTTCATAGACGACATTACCAATTTACATATAAACAAATCTAACAAACTTAAAAATTACCTCAAACTAATTTAACCAAATACTCTGTTCCTCTTAATTTTTAACCAGGTTACCAGAATACAGAATTATAATCTTCACTCTGCTCATCAGTTCCTGAAGAAGTTACCCGCCACAGGAACGAAAGCTCTGACTCTTACAACTAAATTTCAGCATATTAATTGTGAAAAAAATAATTCTGTGTTCATTTAATTTGTGTCGCCTCCAGGGGTTAAATAATATCATTAATTATAACTCTACGTCTATTGTAGATTCATTATCAGTGTATATATATATATATATATATATATATATATATATATATATATATATATATATATATATATATATATATATATATATATATATATATATATATATATATATATATAAAAGATATATATATATATATATATATATATATATATATATCAATTTCAGAGAACCACTGGAAAAACTTCATAGGTTTATGACTACTCGAAAGCAGGAATAATTAATCAACAGTTTTTTACTTATGCAAAGTTACATGGAAATTTTAGTAAATTAGTGAGCAAACTTTCCATACATCAAAAGCTTGTTTTCAAATGTTGGAATAAATTCCAGTTTCAATAATAATGACTTTATGGTTTCTAGGGAAACTGTGCACATTCAGAAATTGTAAAACAATTTGGGGAAACTTTATTTAGTGTTCACAAATGTTAAATTAATAATAAGTATTATAATTGAAGTTTACCATTGTTGTATAAAATGGCCAACAATTGAACGAGCTCATGTAATAGAAAATGATTTTAAAAATCTATCAAACTTTCTAGGGAGTTATTGGATCAATTGATGGGTGTCATGTCAGGATAAAGATTTCGGGAGCACTTCAGAAAGATTATTTGGATAAGACAATGAACCATAGTGTAAATCTATTAGCTGTGTGTGATGCTAACAAAATATTTACATGTGTAAATGCTAGATTTTCTGGTAGTGCTTACAACCAAAGGGTCCTTTCTTTATCTTCTCTTGGCAAAGGCCTTGAAAAAAATTCTAAACACCTTTGCTTTAGTGATAACCATCATCTGGTTGGGGATTCTGCATGCCTTTGCGCTCAAAAGTATATGATGGTACTTTTAAAAGATTTTGGGAATTTAACTGATGAAAAGTAATATTTTAATACCAAACTTTCATTAACAAGACCCAATATAGAAAACGCATTTGGATGACTTTAGATTCAGAAGATTTGAAATTTATTGATGCAGACCTAAATAAAATAAGAACTATTATTCAATCAGCATGTATTCTACATAATTCAAATCATAGATTCGGAAGAAGAAAAATTAATGTTTGAAATGAAATCGGAACTAAATTTGATCTTGAAGAACCTTCTCATTCAGATATTGAAAATATGGAATCTGTGTCAGGTACAACAAAGAGAGACAATATTAAAAGAATTATTAAAGCCAAAATGATTTTCATATAAACTTTCTCTCAAGAAACTTTCACAACTAGCCTATGGGCATAATAAGGGTAACATTTTAAATAAATTTGTACAATTTGTATTTGTTGAAATTGATCATTTTGAAGAAAAATTATTTCTTTTTATTAATTTCATAAACATTTCATCCATTTTACCACACTAAATTAAATGAATTTAAAGGATGCCTTATCTTTCTTTTACACTTTCATACAAACAAATTTTTTCTTTCATTATGTTTTATCATGGTCATGCCTTACATTATCATGTTTCCTTGCAGATTTATTTCTATATTCCAATATTTTTTATCTTCAGTATATTTATGCCATAATTTTCCCAGTTTTAAAAATAAAAGTCATTTTAAGAATATTTTTTGTTTCTTTTTTGGAAATCAGCCAGCCGACATTAAATTTTATGAAGTTGAATTTTTTTTTTTTATATATTATTTTATGGTGATCTTAAGGAAATGAATTTTAGAAAAAAAATTGATGCGAAAGTCATAACATTTGAATAGACAGGATTTCAACCAGTGGGAGGATCGAAGTGTGAAATCATTATTTTGAAGGATTTAGTAATCATTCGTTAAAAGATTTTTAAGAGTTCGAGTAACAAGAAGCGTAAGATATAGTTAAAGTTAATTGGAGTAAATTTGCCAAATTCAACAAAATAACTTTATCATTTCGAAGAAGGCACCATCAGGAATCACTGTACCCATAATATTGGCTTCCTATGTACCGAAATTAAAACCACCAAAAAATGTACTTCTCCTGTCAACAACGCATACGCGCTTCTCGGTACATGATATATATAAAGGGAAAGAGAACAAAAAGAAAATACCAGAGATAATAGAAATTTACAATGCGACAATGGGTGTGGTTGATACTGCTGACCAGATGGTTCGCAAATATTTAAACCAGAAAAGGAAAAAGACAGTGGCCCTTATTTTGTTTTGTTTTTTAATTCTCCATATTTGCGTACTCAACTCCTTCATAACTTATGGAATGAAGGATCAAATAACTGAGGAAGCTTTAGGGAAAAAAAAGCATTAGGGTAAAGCATTACCGTTCCCTTGCCAGTGATCTTATCCAAACAAATGCCTTGGAGCGCCTAAAACTTACAACCATCAGTGTCCCAATAAGACAGACCATTTGTGAATGCTTCAATATAAAAGAACGGGGAGGAGAGCGTCGAGAGCGAAATGTTGAAGACCTTAGAAAGGGTCGATGTGCTATATGCTATTAAGAAGTAGGTACCAAAAAATTAAAGTTTGAGTATTGTAGTTTTGGGTATTTTTTATTAAAAAGGACTCGGTTATTTTTCTTGTTGTGGTATCTTGTATGGGTATTATGAGTTTGGAAGATGTAATGTTAATTAAGTGATTGTGTTATTTCTGTAAAAGTGGTTATGAGGAGAAAGTTTATCAAATTGTAAAACATGTTATGTTGATTGATACGTTGTCAAAGTTGTTTGTTTCAATTCTAAGCAGTTTAGGCAGGGGATTTTATAAATGCCGGAATTTAGATTGGGATGTGAATTTTTAGGTTTAAGTGCGTGTTTGAGAGGTATAGGTTTTTTAAGTAATTGTGTGTTTACATTTCATTCAAAAAACTAACTCCATAATATTCTCTAACTACAACCCTGTCAGTTTTGATGTCACTTCCCTATTCACTAACGTACCCATAAATGATACACTACAACTCTTAGAAAATCATGTCACTACACACAACATATTTTTCACTATACCTTTTTCCATCATCAAGTCCCTCATATTATTAACTTTAGATCATGCATATTTCAAATTTCAAAATAAATATTATAAACAGATCAACGGCCTCAGCATGGGTTCCTCCCTCTCCCCTACCTTAAGTAACATATACATGGAGTTAATAGAAAAATACATCATTTTCCCCAACCCACTTTTTGATTCAATAGTTTGGCTTAGATATGTAGACGATGTTTTTGCTTTAATACCGAAAGAAAATAACACAAATCAAATCTTAAATGTTATTAACAGCATACTTCATGATATTAAGTTCACCGTCGAATTTTCCAACAAATAAAATTTCATTTCTTGATATCCTCATATCCTGGTCCCAAAATAATTTCCCCAATTACCAAATACATAGAAAACTAACAGCTTCCGATTCATACATACACTGGTATTCAGACCATGAAACATCCACCAAAATCGCTACACTATCCAATTTATTTTTAAGAGCTCTTAGAATTGTAACACAATATACCTAGAAACAGAAAAAAACAAAATCATAAATACTTTCAAAAAATTAAACTATCTACAACCTATAATTTACAAAAGCTTTCAAACTTGCTAAAACCAAACATCTTAACTAAAGTTAAATCCTAATAGTTATACAAATATACTACCTATACTAAACGTAAACACACACAAACTTACTTAAAAACATATACCAAACACCATACTAACTACAAAATCCAACCTCATAACTCTCAAACGCACTTTAACCTAAAAATTCACATCCCAATCTAAATTCCGGCATTTATAAAATCTCCTGCCTAAACTGCAATAAACACTATTTAGGTGAAACCAACAACTTTGACATACGTATCAATTAACATAAACATGACTCACTCCTTGCTCATCAGTTCGTGAAGAAGTTACCCGCCACGGGAACGAAAGCTCGATTCTTACAACTAAATTTCAGCATATTAATTGTGAAAAAAATATTATGTGTCCATTTAATTTGTGTCGCCGAGGTTAAATAATATCATTAATTATAACTCTACGTCTATTGGAGATTCATTATATATAAGGTTATTATATATATATATATATATATATATATATATATATATATATATATATATATATATATATATATATATATATATATATATATATATATATATATATATATATATATATATATATATATCAATTTCAGAGAACCACTGGAAAAACTTCATAGGTTTATGACTACTCGAAAGCAGGAATAATTAATCAACAGTTTTTTACTTATGCAAAGTTACATGGAAATTTTAGTAAATTAGTGAGCAAACTTTCCATACATCAAAAGCTTGTTTTCAAACGTTGGAAGAGAAGGAATAAATTCCAGTTTCAATAGACTTTATAGTTTCTAGGGAAACTGCGCACATTCAGAAATTGTAAAACAATTTGGGGAAACTTTATTTAGTGTTCACAAACATGTTAAATTAATAATAGATAATTGAAGTTTACCATTATGTATAAAATGGTCAACCATTGAACGAGCTCATGTAATAGAAAATGATTTTAAAAATCTATCAAACTTTCTAGGGAGTTATTGGATCAATTGATGGGTGTCATGTCAGGATAAAGATTTCGGGAGCACTTCAGAAAGATTATTTGGATAAGACAATGAACCATAGTGTAAATCTATTAGCTGTGTGTGATGCTAACAAAATATTTACATGTGTAAATGCTAGATTTTCTGGTAGTGCTTACAACCAAAGGGTCCTTTCTTTATCTTCTCTTGGCAAAGGCCTTGAACAAAATTCTAAACACCTTTGCTTTAGTGATAACCATCATCTGATTGGGGATTCTGCATGCCTTTGCGCTCAAGAAGTATATAATTGTACTTTTTAAAGATTTTGGGAATTTAACTGATGAAAAATAATATTTTAATACCAAACTTTCATTAACAAGACCCAATATAGAAAACGCATTTGGATGACTTCAGATTCAGAAGATTTGAAATTTATTGATGCAGACTTAAATAGAATAAGAACTATTATTCAATCAGCATGTATTCTTCTACATAATACAAATCATAGATTCGGAAGAAGAAAAATTAATGTTTGAAATGAAATCGGAACTAAATTTGATCTTGAAGAACCTTCTCATTCAGATATTGAAAATATGGAATCTGTGTCAGGTACAACAAAGAGAGACAATATTAAAAGAATTATTAAAGCCAAAATGATTTTCATATAAACTTTCTCTCAAGAAACTTTCACAACTAGCCTATGGGCATAATAAGGGTAACATTTTAAATAAATTTGTACAATTTGTATTTGTTGAAATTGATCATTTTGAAGAAAAATTATTTCTTTTTATTAATTTCATAAACATTTCATCCATTTTACCACACTAAATTAAATGAATTTAAAGGATGCCTTATCTTTCTTTTACACTTTCATACAAACAAATTTTTTCTTTCATTATGTTTTATCATGGTCATGCCTTACATTATCATGTTTCCTTGCAGATTTATTTCTATATTCCAATATTTTTTATCTTCAGTATATTTATGCCATAATTTTCCCAGTTTTAAAAATAAAAGTCATTTTAAGAATATTTTTTGTTTTTGGAAATCAGCCAGCCGACATTAAATTTTATGAAGTTGAATTTTTTTTTTTTTTTTTATATAATTTTATGGTGATCTTAAGGAAATGAATTTTAGAAAAAAAAATTGATGCGAAAGAAGTCATAACATTTGAATAGACAGGATTTCAACCAGTGGGAGGATCGAAGTGTGAAATCATTATTTTGAAGGATTTAGTAATCATTCGTTAAAAGATTTTTAAGAGTTCGAGTAACAAGAAGCGTAAGATATAGTTAAAGTTAATTGGAGTAAATTTGCCAAATTCAACAAAATAACTTACTAAAGAGGAAAATATGCGTAGAGAACTAATTACGTCAGTTAGATTCGATGATGTTGATAGGAATTCACTATATTTTTGTAGTGTCAGGAAATGCTGTTTATTTAAAAACATACAATATGAAACCTTGTGCACATGAACTAGGGAACCCCGTAGGGCAACAAAGTGAAACAAATAATAATATAATGAGATGGTGTCTTTAAACAAGGCTTAAGTTCAGAAATTTGTATGAGCCATTTGAAGATTTAATTTGTGGTAAAATAATGTAATGTGATTTATTTGCTGATCTTTGTGTTAATTGACACGTTCTATTTCAGACATGTGGGGAGAAGAATTGTTGTGGTGGCTGGAGATAGTCGGATTAAGATGTTAGCACAAGTATAAGGAAACATCAGAAGTAGAAAACTGACAAGATATGAGGAAAAAGGGGCAAAATTTCACGAATTGATATAAAAATGAAAACTTCTGAAAGAAAATTATCAAAGTGGTGAGGGATTGATAAAGTTAATGATGATGGTGGGACTCCACTGTGAATTTACTAAGTTGTTGGAGTGGATAGAGAGCGGATGCGCGGTTATGGTTCCAATCTGGAAATAGACGTGGATGGTGTCATCAGGAAAATTGGATACAAGATCCAAAAATGGAAGGAGAAATTTTCCTACTGCACCATAATTATCACAATTCCATTCATGCCCCATTTTAACCGATATAATAGTACCATCTTGAAAAAAATACTAAAAACTCGTATACTCAATCAAATTTACCCTTATGAAACAAGCGAGTTCATACACCTGAGAAGCTTGTTCGATAGATTCTTCCAATACTGAGATCATCTTTAACATCCAAGACCGCTGGAACCAAGGAAGACAGCTTTTGGAAAAAATAAATGAGAATAATGAGGAACCAAGTATGGAACAAGAGTTTTTACATGATTTTGAAGGATTCGTGCAACAAGAAACGCAAGATATTTAAAGTTAATTGCAGCAAATTTGCCAAATTCAACATACAATTTACTAAAGAGGAAGATATGACTAGAGAATTAATTACGTCAGTTAGCTCGAAAATGGTAGGAATTCATTAGATTTTAGTAGCGAGTCAGGACATTGTTTATTTTGAAACATACAATTTGGAACCTAGGATACATGAATTAGGGAACCCCGTTGGGCAACAGTGAAACAAATATTAACAATAATTTAATGAGACAGTGTCTTTGAACAAGGTTTAAGTTTACCACAAAAGAGTATAAATAATTTTGATTTTAGTTCAGAAATTTGTAGGAGCCAGTAGGTGATTTGATTTGTGGTAAAATAATGTGGTTTAAATTTTTTATTGCCCCCTAGTTTAATAAAGTAGTTTAATAGTATTGGCAAAATTTGCCTCTAATTTCACGTTTGGTACATTGTGTTGATGGTGCTTTGGGCTGTAATGGAGGAAACATGGTCATTGCCTTCCATTATATTAAGAAAAATGACGGAATTTACACCGAAGAAAGCTATCCTTACACTGCTAAAAACGGAGTATGCCATTACAGCGCAGGCAACAGCAACAGAGAAGAAACTTGCACTAGATCTGTAGTTCTTGACCAAGATGAATCTGTGCTCCAGGAGGCATCTGCAACAGTAGGACCTATCACAGTAGCCATCGATGCCAGTCGTATATCCTTCCACCTTTACGCTGGAGGAATATATTACTAAGAAAACTGCAGTAGTACTAATCTCAATCATGGTGTCTTGGTTGTTGGTTATGGTACCTGAGAAAGTGAAGACTACTGGTTGTTAGTGGTTCAAAAACACACATCAAATTTGTGTACGAGACATTTTCGATTATAGGCCCCGGCCTAATACTTTTTTAACATGTATTTATTAGCATTTATGTTAGAAGTAAGGCAGAGATTGTGTCAGAAAGCTATTTAAGCCTAAATAGCTTTCCCAAT
>JABUQX010028399.1:32500-35393 GCA_015478945.1 Trachelipus rathkii | reverse complement strand
ATGCTGAGGGAAAGGGGAACATCAGTATTCAGAAGCAACTATAACGACTTTTCTGAAAAAATTTGGCGATAAATATAGGGGAGGACAGAGCAAAGAAGAGCGTTGGTATCTCCGAATAGCTCAAAGAGCTCACCACCCTTCATTTTCTACCTTGTATCATCCACATACTTTACACCAACTATAATATCCTCTCCAAAACGTTAACACTACCCAACCCTCCGTGAGTACTTATGAACACTTATCCTCTCCCACACACTTGACTTAAATACAATCTACGTAACATAGAGTTGAAATTTTTACGACCTTGATTCCCTAGGCATGAGGGAAATTATCCCTGCATCAGAATGAGCGCCTCAAACGACCACACCCAACCAAGTATCACACAATCACGGCAGAAATAAATACTCTTTAAGAACAGTAAAAAAATTAATAGCTGCTTTCAAGATTTGGCGCTCAGTAGTCATGCCCATAAACTATTAATATAGTGACCCCGGTAAGGCTTTTCTATCCGTGAAAACTAATATAATTCGACAGTCACCCACTCCAAAAATTACCCTCGTACCCCCACACACAATACGAAAACACATACGGCCCAGCTACCTACATCATCATTTCCAGTCAACCTCCACAGCGAAAAACCAGTTCATAATTTAAGCTCCACCTCTCAGCCTCTGCTACTAAACGCTAAACATTTATGGCTTTCATATATTTACGCAATATATAAACATTATCTCAATACCGATTCATACACGTATCACTACCTGATCTATGTCACCAATAGTCCTCACCGTAGTTTAATACTATACCTATAAAACATACTATATATACATATTTACAACTAATATATATTAAACAATACCGTACTTTATAAATAATCACTATGAAAATATATACGTAGATACCTGATACCACGCCAATACCTGATACCAAAACTCACCTATAAATAGTTATACTATGGAGAAACCCTACTAGATATATAAGACCCTTTTATCTCAAAAGCTAAATTCCTTAAAATTATATCGTTAATTTATTGTATAAATAAAGATTAAGTTTAAATTATAAAATAGTCTAATGCCAAAATTATTAAAATCTATCAGGGAAAATCATGTATTTTCGGTAAAGTTTTTGGTCACATCCGCAAAAAGCCATTATACTGGCACCTCAAGACTAAAATTTGTTCGAGGTCTTGCTAAACTTTTTACCCTCGATCTTGGACTGTCAAAGGGAAATTTTCTAGCCCTAGCAATTTAGCGAATGACCATACATGGCAAACAACCGTGCCTATCAAATTCTATTGAAATTAGTATCTCACCCGTATGTCATTGTGTCTTATTAAGAAGTCGTATCTCTTAAGACTCTCGAAAAATGCCCAAGTTTTGTATGGTACAAACGAAAGCACTGATGTACGATATTGCGATTACCATTACATCTAAAAGCTCCGCCAAACTAAATACAAACCAACGAATTAACCTCAGTCTCCCCTATGATATTGTTAATTTGATTTCAAGCACTTACGAGTTTAAGTCTGAATATGAGTGAAGATACAATAGATCTTCCTAAATAAAAATCGAAAATACAGTTATTCCTGTCTAAATGGAAAATGATAGCACAAAGGTTTACAAAAATCTATTACTAATTAAAAAGGTTAAATACGAATAAAACACCATAAAAAGGTATACAAAAAATAAGTCTTAGAAAAATTGTTTGAATATAAATATGAGAGAAAAGACAACACTTCATGTTTCAAATGTCCGAAATGCTTAATGCGCCAAACTAATCCCCTAAAGTTTTTTTTTTTAAATATTATGTTAAAATATCGTTAACGTATCATTTTGCCCAAGTTTTCGAACCACCTTGAATCAGTAAACACTTTTTTTCTTACCTCATATCAAGATTTTTTTTAACCCACTTAAAGAATACCCCAAGGTAAAAAGCAAAGATGCAGATGGCAGTAGTCGGGGGTCTCTCGGCCTTCCGGCAAACGACAGGGGTAGGACTAATTTCCCCCCCTCCGGGGAGGTCTCCGAACCCCCGTCATTAATATATTTAGGGTGTCGCAGAGCGTTCTCCGCCCCTCCAAATAATGGCGTAGGAAAACGTCCCCCTCTGTTCCCCGAATCGACGTCGAGCCCCCTTACGTTGTCCGTAAGTAATACCTTCGCAAACTTGTAACATAGATATCATAATATGATAAGAAGTAATATAATAATATATAAATATATATATAGTAGATAGTGTATATATATAAAGTATATAGTAATATATATATATATTTTATTAATATAATAAGATATATATAAATAATATTAATATATAAGATAAATAAAATAAAATAATATATATATAAGGTATATATAATATAAAATATATATATATATATATACTATTATATATATAGATATAATATATTATATAGATAATATATAGAATATATATATATACTATATAATAAAATAATAATATAGAAATCTATATAATATATAATGATATAATACAGAGACCATCGTAACCATTCATTGCGCCCTAAGGAAAAAAAATACACCGCGTAAGCACTATGTGAAAATAATATATAAACTATAATATATTATAATAAATAAATAGATTATAAATATATAATAAGCATATAAATAATATATATATAATCACTTATAGATATATACATATAGCCAAATATATATAATATC
This sequence comes from Trachelipus rathkii, assembly GCA_015478945.1. Taxonomy (NCBI): domain Eukaryota; kingdom Metazoa; phylum Arthropoda; class Malacostraca; order Isopoda; family Trachelipodidae; genus Trachelipus; species Trachelipus rathkii. Next base: position 32,709 of record JABUQX010028399.1, on the reverse strand, counting down.
TGATAGATAAATATATATTACTAATAATTAATACCTAGTATATATTTTCTATATTCATTTGAAAAGATATATAAATATTATACCTCTATATATCGGATAGCGTATATATAGATATATATATAATAATATAAGATATATAGGATTATAAGAAGGCTAGCATAAAGCGTCTGATTTCGTTTTCACAAAGAGTGTTTAAAGGATTTGACTTT
>JABUQX010028399.1:0-27500 GCA_015478945.1 Trachelipus rathkii | reverse complement strand
TGTTTATATCTTGTCCATACATCAATTTACTGGGACAGATTCCCGATTCTGAGATCGGAGCGAGCCGAAGTGCGAACAAGACGAATGGTAAAACGTCTAACCACCCTTGACTCTCCATGCCTGGTTCAGCTAGCATGGTTCTTAAACTGGTTAGAATCATCTTATGGGTTACTTCCGCTTTGCTGTTGCTAAACGGTGAATAGCTAGCGGTCGTTGTATGCATTATTCCTAACAGTTTACACACACTTTCAAATAAATGTGATGTAAAATTTCCTCCTTTGTCTGTGATGAGGTTGCTGGGAACTCCACACATCGGAATTAGCTGATTAATAATGTATTAAACAACTTGTCTCTTTATGATATCCTTCAGGGAAACGCCCCACACAAATGGGAGTAGTCTGATCAGATGAGGGTTAATAAGTACTGATACCCTCTACAGACCGGTAATTTCAATATATCACAGTTTAAATCTTGAGAACTTGTAGCGAAACTTCTTTGAACTTTCCGTAAATAGGGTTTATGCTACGTCCTGTCTTTTCCTATTGGACATGAGGACAACGCTTGACAAGTGCCTTCGACTCCTTTATGCATATTACGAAAAGGTACGAAGTCGGTTTTTATAGGCGGTGAGACAGCGCGGAAATCACAGTTGTTTCCTTGGAAATTGCGCTCATCGCGTGATGAATATCATACTATATGGTTGATTGGGAAGAATGTATCTGGCATGTAATCTATTGATGTATCGTTTACGTAAAGAGATCTCATTTTTGCTTGAACAGAAGGGTTTTCTTTAGGACTAAATTAAACTTTTTTATTGATATTCTTTCTAAGATAATGAATTTATGTATTCATCTTCTACACTGGTCTTTACTAATTCAGCATATAATTAACTTCTTCTTGAAGCCGCTTTATTAATTTCATATGAGCTTCATTTAGCCGCTGAATGTAAGTTGTATTCGAGTAGTTCTCAGTAAGAATATTCATTTATTTCATTCTAAACTTCTTAGTGGTGATTGTTCACTTGTATGTTGAGTAATTCTTTTTCTTCCATTCGTATTCTGTCTTTTGTCATCTATTGTTTTAGTTTCTGAGTATCCTTTTTTCTCATGAGAAATATTCCCTGGAATTTCTTTTGTACATTTGGTTGAGTTTAAAGGGTTCTACGCCTTTTTTATCCTTTATGGAATGGCCGGACCGCAGCACGCGTGTGGTTTGTTTATATTTACCCTATTGATAATAAGCTGTGATTTGTTGAGGGGAATTCTTATATTTATAACCGCGTCTTGTTAAAATTCGAACAGGACTCCGAGCGTGGAGTGTGGGAACTTCCATTCTTATTGACCTGTTTGTGGATGTGAGGACCTATATTCACAGCGTTCGTATTGTAATTGATGTCTGTTTTTACGCCGTCAGAGTTCCATTTCTTCGTCATTTTTTATTCTATTCATGTATTGATTATTATTATTAACAAATAGTTGTCTCTATATTGTCTGATTTTTTCTTTTTTGTTATTGATTGAAAGAAAACTTGGTAACTAGTTAAAGAATTTAGACTTGCTGATTTCACGAATATTTTAAATTTTTATTCAATCATTTGTCTTTTATATTTGTTTATGAGCTCTCTGCAGTTGGTTTCTATATTAATATATGTATTATATAGTCTTTATCTTTAAGACCTTCGTCAGGCAGACTAACAGTCGATTTTTCGTCATAATTTCTCTCTGTAGGAGAGAGAACTGAACTATAAAATGCAATCGGATGGTCGTCTTCGGCAGTAGTGGATAAAATAACAGCAGCTGCAGCAACATTTGGGTATGTACGATAATTTTGTAAGTGGAAGAGGTGCCCGGATAAGCAAGTACAGAAGCATTTTTAACAGCATTTTTAATATTTTTGAAGGCTTTATCTGCTGTGGGATTCCTACAGACGTGGCGGTTTGAATAAGGTTTACCTTTTAAAAACATATTTAGGGGCGCTGTTAGTTCAGAAAATAACGGGACGCTGCCTGCGGTAAAAGCTTACTCGGCCCAGGAAGGATCTTAATTCTTTGATGGTCCTGGGCTTTGGGGTGTCTAAGATATCCCCAATTTTCTCGTGATTAGGTCTGATACCGTTTTCATTTACAGTATATCCCAAGTAATCAATCTCCTTTTTGGCCACTTGGCATTTTGTGGGATTTAAACTGATGTGTAGGTATTTTAACCTCTTCAGCACCTTCTCCAGGAGGATTTTGTGCTCATCCTCGGTCTCTGTGTGAATCAAAATGTCATCCATATAGGCCTGAGTATTTGGTAGCCTTGTTATTGACTGTATCAATGTAACTTGGAAGATAAAGGGAAGAGACGACCCATTGGTAGGCTCCTGTTAGGTGAAAGAACCGACGTTTGAAGTGAGTTGTCTTAAAGTACTTTGTGAGTTCTTGTGTGTCATATGCACTGTATTATTAGAATGCGCTGGCGTCATGCAAATATTGACTGTAGTAGACGGCTCCCTGCAGGTTGGAGATTGGAATCTTTGCAGATCGCGGAGTTCCATAGATTCCTATTCTCAGCATCTTATATATTGCTTAAAATCGAAATTATTCTGATTCGATTTTCGCTTTTCTCCAAAACACTACTCATTGGGAAAGCCCAAGGGGAATTGCTGCGGCGCAGGACTCCTGGGCTACGAGGGTGTCAGTTCTGCTTTGTTATGAGCATAGAGTTAGGGCGGACCCTCCTTGGCGCTAAGGGAGATGGGAGGTCCTTATGTCTATTTTTAAGGAAGTCGTTGGCTGGGTTCTATTAATACTCTCTCTTAGAATATAAGCTCGTCAGTAGTTATTGGCCGCCTCAGCTATTAATGCTGTTGCTCATTCTCTTATTTTTATTTTTATATTTTTTAAAGATATCATTCCACCCGCTTTCTTTGCTTTCAATTTGATGGTGGTTTTCGGGGAGATAAGGGTTTACAAAAAATTCTGAATATTTCGATAATAACTTCATTAAAATTAAAGAACGTATGAGGTACAGCAACAGGAGGAGATGTAGAGAGAGGAATTTGAAGAGGAAAGCAGGAGCATCATTAATTTAAAAATTCACATTTCTACTCAATTTTAAGGTATTATTTTGACTTGATCTAACAATAAATCTTCTTTTAAACTTAGATGCCCATCTCAAAACATCAAAATAAAATCGTTATATCTAGTAATATTCGTACTCACATTTAGACGTCAATATAAAAAGAGTTATGCCGATAAAGTACGTCCCAATCCACAGAAATCGAAAATTGATCAATATAACTTATAGAATACCGATAAGGATCATGTTCAAAAATTTAGAGTTGTAGCTGGCAAGAACAGGCATATCTACTGGCGCTATAATTGAATGGTCATTAGCATTGCAAGATAAATAGTGCATTACATGAACCACAGGTCTACCAAATAACGATCTTATTTAAGTGTTGTCAATGACTAATAACCAAAGGTACAATATTATACAAATATGAGGACAAACCCTTTGTCTTCCTCAACAAGCGGCTGTATAAATACTATAACTGATTACAGCACCCGCTCGTTCAGCACTTAAATCAGTTGCGGTCTGACAGAGACTTATTCTGCCCTCATTGCTTGCCAATTTTTCAGCTGGCAATTGCTGTATCAACACCGCCCCCCCCATTTAATAATGTGATTTAAAAAAACGAATCCCACCAGATGCAAGGACAGACAGCCCTAGTCACATCAAACATCTTAATTCATCTTCCATGTCACAGCTTACAACACACATTCGGTCTTGACAACATTGTCTTCGAGAACCTTGGTTGACCATCAAGTTATGTGCCAAGTAGCTATATTTTGATATTTGAATATTTCTGTTTGTGCTACTATGTACTTTTCCATATTTAAAATTTATTAAGTTACTTTAAGCTACAAAGGATCATGCATATCCTAGCACAACAATTTGTGTAGAATTGAAATAAGGAGCTTCAATTGATAAAGTTTTTATTCATATGTTGCCATGGGTTAATACTCCATCTCCACTTTTTCTCAAGTGATCCCTTAATTGATTAACATGGGTACGAAAGTTCAGACCACTTATACCTTATCTTTCACATAATTGCACGTCCAGAAGAAGCGGGTAACTAGTATCTACAAATTTGATTAACATATCAAACTTAGGATCCATTGTCTGGATGTCCTGTTGTTTCCCCTAATGATAAACATAAATTTTTCATGAAATAGACATATTATAATATTATTAATTATATTATTATTATTAATTCTATTATTGATTATATTATTGATTATGTATATTAATTATTGAAGTAAATTATGAATTATTAATAATATATATATTTAAATTAAATATAATTTTAATAATTAAAAATAAATTAAATATAATAATAAATAATAAAAATAAGTAGTAATAATAGTAGTAGTGAATAAAGTAGATAAAGTAGTAGTAAAAACAGTAGGTAGTCAGTATTTTTGCCACAACTAAATATGATAATGAAATTAATATGAATGATTTAATATAAAACTAAAATATAATAAAATCTAGAAGCAAAAAATTCATATTGAAGATTTAATATACATTATTCACATTCAAACATGTTATAAATAAGGGATCATTTATCAAACGTTGGGATGGATATAATCCACGTATTTCTAATTATGATAATAGATTATGGCTGAGAGAGCGTTTCGATGGAAAACGCAGCTTTTTAGCCAGTTTGCCAGACACGATGATGAACATTATGGAAAAGCATTACTACTACGTTTATAAACAACATAAAAATTAAATGGAAATACATAGGAACACTCAACTACCTCACATTTAGCTTTGAAGAGATAGCGAGCATGATATATAGATAGCATATTGATTTACAGCGTTATTATATATCTTTGTGCACTAATACCCATTTGTGTTCTGATACGTGAGTAGCAATGAAAAGACACTACCATCTGTATGCGTTGTTAGTCCGGATTTCCACCTCACAAATGCTCTTCTTACAATGGCTTTTAGAATCAGCTGAAATGCGTGGGCTGAGCTTCGTTCACTAATCTTTGTGAGTCGGCCATCTGGCGGGTCAATTTGACCTTCACCGCTGCTCTCAGTTTCAGGTTTGCGCTCTGTGGTTGCGCCGCTGAGAAGTGGAGTAGCGTGAGTCTGTTTCTCTTTGTTTGATCTGGTGCATACGCACAAGAATTACAGAGCTACAAGATTCTGTTCTTCGTTGGTTGTTGATAATTTCTACCTTTTAAAAACAAAATTCTGAAAGAGCGTCGGCACCTTCAACCATTCTTAAAACAGGTCATTTTCTTGCAGCGAAGGATATACACATGGACATCTGGATATTTTGGGGCATCTGCTCACAAGAAGAGGTCTTATCGCGGAATTTAGGGTGTGCTACTCAACTACATATTTCGACAGCTTTTTTCCCAATACCTTTTTACACGATGGAGATATTCACTGCGGCAATTCAATCCGGTCTTATGCCTGTTTGAAGACATCGCGATTCGATTTCTTTAAGGCGGACAGGTAAATTCTGCTTATTTGTTTGGAATAGCTGACGTAGTAGGCGCGTCGATTGTGTAAGAGGGAATGGAGTTGTTATATCAAATGGTGTGGCAAAATTGGAGCAAGAACAAACGAAACACGTTATCGTGGGTATGCTTCTATGTGATTTAATTAAAGATCCTTGTCTGTACGGCACTTAGCCAATTTATAACATCGTAGGGGTCAAAGGTTGGTAACTTGACTTGATGTTAGGTATACTGTATGTTTTTAATGGTGAGTCGGTATAGGGACGCCGCGTTCTTTCCTTTTGGCGCGAAGATGTTGGCGTTGTTTCCAACTCGTCTCATGATGGAGAACAGATGGTCCTCCCATCATGCATGTGAGGGGGAGTTATCTTTGGGAGAGGGAAGTTTTAGTCTCTATCCCTCTTTTTGAGACTTCTGAGTCTGAGCCTAAGAGTCAGCTTTTTCGTTGATACCATTTCTATGGCCTGTTGTTACTGACTGAGTGTTTTTGGCGTCGTTTTGAGTCAACTGTTAGGCGTTGGTTTTAAGCCTAATATCGAGAGCTTGAATTTGAATTTTCGCTTCCGAAGTAAAATAAAGTTTTTTTTCTTATTTTAAATGAGATTTTAATGGTTAATGTTTACGTTGTTATTATTTTGACTCAAAATAATTTATAATTTATCCACCTATCACTATTTTAAGCAATTAAAACGAGAAAGAACTGAAATTTTTTTTTTCTTTTTTTCACATTATTAATGTATCTGACTCCAATTAGGGGGTTTAGCCCCCTGTCGCTCCTGGGGTTACCAAAATGATGTCTAGGCCGAAATCACTTCGACAATCATAGGATGGGGAATTAATTAACAGTACTTTTTCTCGTAAGATTCTTATTTTGATAGTAAGAGGACAAGGACAAATCATGATTAAACATTAATACAATTTGGAAGACAAGGAGGGGATAGAGGCAGTTGTTGGACTATTGTTAAAGTACACAGACTAATCTAATAAAGATACGAGCTACTAATTTTTCACATAATCCTGAATTGCCTTCCGCGATTTGGTTAAATCTTCACATAACTTTCGAGAATCCTCACGCTATGAGGCTCACTACAAGACTCCGAGTGTGATATATGAATAGATTCCTTTCTATGGTATCCCAGGCACCAATCACAGCATCGTTTCGTTTTGACTAATAGCGTGCCTGGGGAGGAAGAGCGCCAAACACTTGAGATTTCAAATAATGTACAAATACTAAAGTATGAAGCAAGACCCACACATTTATTTGCAAATGTAATATGCAGGAGAACTGCCAAATAGCTCTTCACCCCAGATTGCATACACTTCTATAGACTATCGCATGCATTGCTCTCACAAGAGGAACTCTCCAATTACTTAATTTCACTCTTTTTTTATTATATAATAATAAGATAATTCTACAATGAATTAATTAATAGATATAATAAAATATAATTTCTTTAGTTTATTTTCAAAAATGTCTGTTGTAATAACTATTATATAATAGATATTAACTTATATATTATATATTAAGGTATAAAAATAATATTATATATTAAATATTATTATCATTTTTGAGTCTATATATATATATTAATTCATATAATATATATAGATAAACTTATATATGTCATATATATATATATATATCATGTCAATCATATATATTATATACTGTATATAAAGAAAAGAGATTTATAAAATAAAATGAGTGTATTATTATTCTACTTACTTTTTTCTATCAGTTTATATATTAAAATATATATATATATATTTCATATATCTTTTTATAAAATAATAATAATAATGTTCAAAACGAGAAATTGATTCGAAATTGTTTATAGCGCAGTTAGAGAACAAATATTGAGCGAAGTGTTCAGCTTTAGCAGAAGGTCTGACAGCAGATAGAGACGAGAGACGCGAGGATGAGAGAGAGAGATGAAGAGAGATGAAGAGATAGATAGAGAGAAGAGAGAGAAGGAGAGAGAGAGAGAGAGAGGAGAGATGTAGAAATTCTTATTATTTTTACTCATAATATAAGATTAATATCTTTATATATAATAATATATATTATAATAAATATAAATGTCAGACGTTATTTCCTCTAATATTATCCTTTTAGAATTAATAACTTATTTGTCGTTTACTAGTTTATATAATGTAATAAATAACAAAAATAATATAAAATAAATATAATAATTATATAATACCACAGTATTAATGCCAGCATTTTATATATCCAGGGCCACAGCAAAACATTCACAGATATTCCAAACAGCAGATGACCAAATGTCTGACGGAAGAGAAAGAGCTTCCAACCTGCATTGTACAAACATATTTCTATTCGACACTATTTAATATACATCATTATTGAGTGTCTAACTGCATTCACAAACTTAAGTATAGTTATACAACCCTAAACACTAACAACTACACAAATGCACAGTGATAATGATACCTATTATAAAGATCTATAGCAAAGTGTATCATACGAAGCAAAGAGAATTTGAAGCGCTTATAGAATCCATGGTTCCTATTACTGGAATATAAGAACCATTATAAAAACAATTATTAAACATCAAATGAAACAGGAGCTTTCATAAAAAATCACAATAGATAAACACACACACACAAAAGAGAAACTGTCGTTTATTTAAAAAAACCAATTTTTTTTTAGTATTATCTAGGTAATAACATTTATAGAACACTTCCTATACTAGGCATTAAAAAGGATATTTATTACTGAATATACCTAGTTCTACATATATAATAATCTAATCAGGAAGAATGACGTTGTTCTTATCAAAATTAATGAATATATATCTAATACACCCGAAAACTTTTGGGTATATTAATAGCAATAAATTAATTAATTTATTATTATAAATTTCAATTTTTTCTAGATTGAAACCAAGTATTCATTTATAACAGTCTAATTATATGTATCTGCACCCGGTAAGTCCCGATCTGCATATTCACCTATCAGTCAAGAGAAAGAAAACTGATGCAAACGAAGCGGATGTTCTTTTCAAAAGGATAAGGATGCGCGACAAAGTAAAATCACACAACTCAACGATTAGCACGACGAACAAATAAGACAAGATGCAAGTCAGTGAAAAGAATGTTGTTCATTTATGTCCTCTTTCTAGAATCTGTTCCTTAGAAATCATTCAAATACATATTAAGTAGGACTTACATCACATAATTGGCTAGTTAAGTCACCGAAGTCTATTTAGATTGAAAAAATAAAAGAAAAGACATTTCATGATCATATTTCTTTTTCTAAATTTTGAAATTCTTTGAATCAGCTACATTTGAAGTCTATAATTTTATGAATTTGGAAAATTACAGATTGGATATTATAGCAATTCATTTTGACTAACAACTCCGACATTGTAACGTATTATCTGTTCAATATATTACCTATAGGAATACATTAAAAGAAAATATCTGATATGAGTTATGATATATTAATATGATTTAAAGAGAATTTAGCCATTAAGACTGGATTTCATCACTGCAACTAGGTCATATACCACCAAATTGTAAATTATGGTACTTATCTAAACAGTTATCTATGCTCTTAGTAAATAAATAAAATTGATTATATTTCCATAATTTTTCTTATCTTCTCTGGGCACATCTAAACTAACGTCAAGAAATAATTATTGAGACAATGTTTTATCCAAAAGCAAAAAGTAAACTTATCTGACCAATCATTCCATTGATATTAAAAGATTATATCTCTATTCGCGTTGAAAATTAATCAAATAAGTTAAAAATTCGTTCCCGCATATTATATATACAGTAATGATATGATTAAAAAAGATGCACTTTGTTAAAATATAAAGAAAATGTAAGATTTAGCAACAATGGCATTCTACTACCATAGTCATCCAACAGAGAGATGAAGAACAGCATAACAATCAAAGAGATATAATTGTCAAACTTATATATTAAAATATCATCTAGGGCGGAAAATAGAATTTAGGAAAGACTCGTCAATATGCCCTGAAGAGCACTGACGAGACAATACCACACATAAGGCAAGTGTTAGTAGCGTATAAAAAAATATTACGTAGTTAAGTGAAATAGATATTAATTCAATAGCTTTGTAATTGATATAAATAGCCAAGGAGCATATAGTTGTAGACAAATCCACTATAATAAATAAGAAGATTTATACTCTGTCAGTTTCACTATACTAAATATATAATTATCATTAATCAGTTGATATATATATATTACTAATATACTAATATAATTAATTACATATACAACTTTTATCATTCTTCTTTTCCTCAATTATTCTATCATACATAAGGCATCATCTATCACACACCAACCACCACCACCACAACCAACATCCTCTAACCTAACCTACCTAACCAACCACCACCACCATCACATCCACCACATATCACTTATACAAGTTAAGTTAGATTAGATTAATTAGTTAATAAGAGAAAAGAATACATAAATATATATGGGCAGAATTTTCTCTCACTTTCGGAAAGACCCGAAAATGCAGATTCACTTTTTAAATATACAATAGGTGTATCCAATGGAAGATGGAGAAAAAAGATCGGCTACTGCAAAAGCAGCTGATATTTAGAATAAATCAGAGATAACTTGATATTAACCGTTCTCAAAGGAGACACTTAGCTAAAATTTTTAACTATTATTTATCTCACACACTGTTCAATACGTCAACTAGAAAAAGTGTTTAATATTTAGAATACTTATTGAGAAGAATAGAATATTGCTTTCAAGCCTTTCCTACTGGAAACATCACTATCATTTACTGAGAATGTGTTGTACTATCCCATACGCAAAAACGGATAGAAAGGGAACTCTAGCCTTGATTTGTAGGAATGCAAAAGATAGTATGTGAGTCACACGACATACAAGTCACCATAGTGATAATATAATGCATAAGGGACATAGTATCCGAGCTTTATGTTAGCTCAGCAATGCACTCCACGTCATCACATCTTTTGACATCAATAAGTCTGGTACAAGTTAAAAAAGATGCGTGGTTGAATGGCTAAAAGCCAATGATTGTCTTAAAATGGGTATCTAGTAGAAAGAGACTATGGTTTGCAAAGAATTCATAGAGATGAATATGCGGAACGCTTCCTGGTCTACAGCACTCCGTCACTCGTATGTTGAAAAAAACTTTTATTTTTAAACAACTAACGTAGGTGGCTAGATAGAATTCAAGGATTAAAGAAAAAATCAATAATATTGATTTATTCTACACCACTAACGTACTTTATCTATTCCAGGAAAAGAACAGATTATGAGAATTACAAATTTGCAAATATGGAGAAGACAATATATTATATGGAATAAGAGTGCGAATCAATTAATGAACATCAAGACAATAAGACATACATAAGTAAAAATCGAGGATGTAATAATAAATAACCACTAAAGAATACAATAACTTATAACGACAATAAGAAAATCATCACACACATAGAGAACATAATATAATAGATATAAATAAAATATAACAAAAAAAATATAAGCAAAAAATAAGAAAAAGAATAATAAGAAGAATAATAATGAAAATACAAAATAAAGAGTTTGAGGAATCGCTAATAATATAAAAAAATAAAAATGACTATTGCCAAAGGGAAAAAATTATTATAGGAAATTTATTTAATTTATAGGAAAGATAAATAAACACAGATGATAAATAGAATACTCACTCTGATATTCTAATAAGAACCACACGATTTAACTAGTTGACTTTAACAGAATATATAGAAATGAATGTAAATTAGATAATCAAGTATAATTTATAAATAAGAGAATAATTAATATACAGAAAGAAGATATAGTATAATTAAAGCATAAGCTATGAAAGAATGTAAATAGTAACACCTCATTGAAAATTTAATAAAAAAAAGGAATAAATAGAAACTGTTATAGTGAATCAAATAGGTGAATATAGTATTATTGGAGTTAGTTATAGTCATAAGATATACGCTGGTATTTTGTTTGAAAAGACAGTCATAAGTGACATGAGGACTGATTTGACGAAAAACAAAGGTGTTCATTATGATATATAATAGTAAGAGTATATGTAGGTCAAAGTCATTATAATAATTATTGAAACAACTAAATATGAGAGAGATAAAAATAAATATATAGAGTGAGACGAAATAAAATCAAATAATACTGAGTATTTAGGTTTATATGACTATAAAGCTTGGGACAAGCCCCCTTTAACTGTTATAAAGCTTTGAAGCGCCCCCTTTAACTGTTATAAAGCTTGGGACACCCCCCTTTTAACTGTATAAAAAATAGATATAATGAAATGTCATATGAAGTGAAGCGTTTGAGAATAATAATGGATAGGAAAGGAAATATGATAAAGTGGTATGAAGTTATAAAGCCATAGAATTATTAATGACTGTACAAGGTAATAAGATACAATGTTAATTTACTATATATAATAATTATAAGTTATATATTAATGTTATCAGTTATAAGTAGATGTGTGGAAGTAAGAAAAGAATGATGGAGATGAAGAAGTGGATGGTTCCTGCCTTATTGTAACAGTACATAATATTGTTATTTTCTGTGATAGTAATAGTACTATAGGAGAGGTAATTGCAAGATATAAATATAATAAGCATAACATGGCATTAAATGATACATTTTTATTTCAAAAGCATTTATCTATTAGGTAAGCAGCAGATGAGATAATAGTAAATAGTAAAGAAGAGAGGATCTTAATAACCATTTTTTACACGTGCTCTAAATTTAAGCAAGACGATTATGAAGTTTTAGATTTTATATCTGTGAATCATTCGAATTATGCCACGTATTTAAATTGCGAGTTTTGCGATTGAAAGATAGTCGACTACGCAATGATGCAACCGAGAGGTTTTGGTTTTACACGCTAGTTATGATAGAGACTGATAGCACTACCTATTCAATATTATAGTCGATTGAAGCCGAGATTCATGATCTTCTAATATGAGTATGCGATACTTATAATTATATTCATAGGTAGGATAAAAATAAATAGATGAGTAAGGATCACTATAAAGTTACTTATTCAGTATAATATAGATATAATATATATATATATATAACTAGCTATAATAGTTGAATTAATTAATTACAAATATGGCCTTAAGGTATTAGCTGCCTATGGCATGGGCCTTCTGAGTGACCTGAAATGGGCAAAAAACTTTCTTTTCAGAAATTGCTCAAGGTTACACAAATCACAAAATACATATTATTTAAAAACAATTAAAATCATTAAAAAAAAAAAAAATTAAAGAACGGCATTTTCAACACATTCTTCTCACAACATTTCATTTTTGGATTGCATTTCAGTTTTACTTCCTACCAGTTTTCACTAACAAGAGGTATTAGGCCTTCTCCACTCGTTTAGGCTACGCCCTTAGATTTTTGTGTCCGAATTTTCTGCACTCAAAATTACAACCACCCTTCCCTATAAAGTTTTTAGGCAACTAACGATAAATTGGGATTCTGATTTCTGCGAAACAAAATTACACACACTGACCAGCACAGACAAATAAACATTTATATAATCTTATAGGCTATAACATACAGTATATACTGACCAGTCTTTCACCACATTCTATTTAGGCAAACATCATTTATAAAGAAAAACTTTATGAATGCCCATATAAAGGATTTATGCTTAAAAGTAAGCAAATCGCAGTTACAAAAACCATATGTTTATTTGCATGTGATAGTGATATCATAAATATTTCTACATTGACTCAAGCTGTCGCAAATGGACATACTACAATATAAATGCATACTATCTATATTAAATATTACATACAGTTTACAATTGACATATACATAATTTAAATACATATTACTTTCAAGTACAATTTACATTTATATTCAATTTACCAAAGTTGATACTATAAGCAAAATTTAAGTATATTATATATATAGGATATAATATAGTATATATATATAAATGCATACTATCTAGTATTATAATATTTCATAGAACAACACTACAAAATAAAGTGTGTCTATATCTATATGAATTTAAAGTGTGTATATATACTGTATATTTAATATGCTGTGTAAGGTTGACAAAAATCTTCGGAAAATATATATAGAAAAATATAATATATATATATATATATATAGAGTATAGTAAGTATATAGATATATAATATATATATATAATATATATATAAATATAATATATATAGTATATTATATAATATATATATAGTGATATACTATATATTATAGTTATATATATAGTATATATATAATATAAATCTATATATAATATAGTTAGATATATATATAGATATACACATATATAAAGTATATATATATATATTAAAAATATATAGAAAAATTATATATATTATATATATATATATATATATATATTATTTATATATTCGTAGTATATATATATATATAGTTATATAGTAATATATATAGTTATATTATATTATTATATGATATATATATATATATAATATAGTAAATATATATTATAATATATAAATATAATATATTAGATATTATAAATATAGTATATATATATATATAATATATAGTAATATAATATATATAATATATATAGTATATATTATATATATATAGTAGTACTATATATATATATAGTATATTATAGTATATATATATATATATTAAAGTAATATAATAGTTATATATAGATATATATTACAAGCTAACTAAACGGCCCGCAGACCCGCGCGGGGCCCACCCGGCAGGTAAAGGGGGCCAAAATTTCGAAAGAGCAAACAAGACGATAATATAATTGAAAATATGAAAAAATACATTAATTTACACAAACATTATATAATATAAATATATATATGATATATATATATATAATATAATATATAAATATATATATATGATAGTATATATATATATAGATATATATATATATAATATATATCTATATATAGTATTTATATCAAGTAGAAAAGATGGCATCTCTCCAGACTAAACAGCCCTTGAAAATTTGATGTTGATCGGACATTATAAAAAAAAAATATCCAATATTTCACTTTCTTCAACATTTGAATTTATGGAAAAGTGAAAAATTGATATATAATTTTTTTCTATACATACCGCATCAACATCAATGTCAGCGCTTGACCATAGTTAGGCGCGAAGTTATTCTTTTACTTAGAGTAATTGTTGTTTGTTATACCTCAAAAGAAAAATTTTTTTGGATGTGAACATTTTGCATCCAAGAACAAATCTATAAATACTATTGAGTATACAAAGAATTATCGAAAGTTAAAAATGTGTAGCCTCTCCCCGGACTAATAATGCATTGAAAATTTTCATCCCTATGCCCGAACAGACAAAAAATGTATCGCAATTTTCATTTCAAAAATCCAAAAAAAGTTGGTTTTGGATAACACTGAGCACAAAACTCAAGAAATCGTAAGAACGCTCTTAGTTCCATTGTACTGTAATGACCTGGATCTATGCATAATTCAAGTATTTTTCGAAAAAATTATGGCAGTTGAAACGAAGAATGTCAAAAAAACTGGATTTTGAAAAATTGAAGATTCTGAAAGAATGATTACAGTCACAGAAAAAACACCCAATCAACGTTTTAGAGTGCCAAAAAATTTTCTACAGGTATGATGCTGTATAGGGTCAAAACGCTGAACATCCGAATTTTATTCCATTATAGGGGTGAAAATATGGGACGTTACCCTTAAAAATTCAGTTGCACCCTCCCCTAAAGAAAAATTTGTGGTTTTTTATAAACATAAACAGAGAGCATGCGAAAATTTGAAAAAAACATGATATTTAAGCGTATGTAATAACTAAACATTAAATTAGAAAAATGCAAGAGATAGCTAGATGGAGGACAATAAAACCATCGAGGGAAATATTCAGGACTTCAGGCTCGGATATAGAAAATTGTTCCAAATGCAAAATACATTCATTGTGCACATCAAATTAAAATTTAATTCTTAATCATTCTGTAAAAATATATAATGGCTCCTTAAAAAATTTATGACCAAAACTGCAAAAAGTAAATATGCTATTTCAATTCTAGTACAGGCTCCGGCGTGCCAAGGAATTAACAGCTGTTAAACAAATAACCGAATGGATCACAAAAAACACTAAAAAAAATTAGTTCCACTAGAGTGTCATCCAAGTATATTCTTAACTAGCAATAAAGACCAATTTCAAAAAGTTATTTCGTAATCTTATCTCGAAGTGATATTAATGGTCAAGGTGAAAGAAACGAAGCCCATTGGTCTACAGGAACGACAGTAATAGAAAAATTTTGAGTTATATTCTCTGTCTTGCTGTTTCAAAGTAACGATAGTGGAAAGCATCAATGTTGTCTCAAAAATATTACAAAGTCCAAATACAGGTCTTCAGAAAGCAACTTACCTATTGGGACAAGCAAATCAAAATCAAACTTATGTGAGTTAAGACACAAATTTGAAGATTGTAGTGAGGAGAAAAGCAAAGGGAGTAGCCATCATTTGAAGCATTGAAAGCAAAATTACTTCCAACGTCAAATTACAGTTTAAAAAATTTTTTATGAGCTATTATCTTTGAGAATTGAAGACCAGTTGAAAGCGCTTAAGAATAAGGTTTTCAATAAATCTCTTGAGTTAGTAAATGACAGATAAGAACTACTCGTTTCATTACGCGATGAACAATGTTAATGAGTATAGTTTCATTCTCTTGCTCCTGCAGCAATAGCCAAGATCTACGAAGGAAAAGTATCCAGAGAAAAAGCGTACAAAAACTGGTAGAAAATACAGATGTAGATTATCTTTCGTTTATGAACAATTTAATCACCTTCAAATCTATTAATGACTACAGAAGTGAAATGAAAATATGTTAACTATTAAAGATTTAGCAGAACTTTTTTATTCGTAGAAAACCAAGCTGGCTTAGCAACGTAGCTTTACCAGGACTTGGTACAGCAGTTTATTGTAAATTTGACTTACCATAACATCCTATCACAGCTGAAAGGTCGGGTCGTTTTCAAAGCAAGTTAATAAAAACTTTTTTTAAGGAACATATACACAAACCAAGGCTAAAGTGCATTGCTTTATTAAGCAATTGAAAATGAAACACTGTGCTCACGTCTGGATTTAAAGAAAGTGGTTAATAAAATTCATATGGCAATGAACCAAAAAACGTTTGGTTAACTAATATAAAGCTTCATCCTTTCGAATATTTGACAAGCCGAGAACTGATATTCACGAATTTTGGTGTTAACATTTAAAATTCTTATTCTATAATTTCTTTATATATATATAATATATATATATATATCAGTATATATTTATATATGTATAAATATATATATATTATATTATATATAAATATATATATATATATAATAATATAAGTATATATATATATATATATATATATATATTATATATATAATATAATATATATATATTATATAATTATATCATTATATAAGATATATATATTTTTTGGAGGGGAGGAATTAGATATTTAAGTAAAAATAGTAATATAATTTGAGGCAACAATGTACAAAAAATTTCGAGATTAAATTTTTTGTACCAAACGAAAAAAAAGTCTTTAATACATGTTTTTTCCCCTTTAAAGAGCATTTTTTAAACTCATTTTTACATACTCTTTCAAAATGTCATTACATTTTTATGCAAATATCTAATTTCTCCAATAAAAAGCATACTAAATCTGAATAAATAGCATATAACCAGTATATATATATATATAATAATATATAATTAGATATTATAATATATATATATAGTATAATATATATATATATATATCTATATATATATATATAATATATATATATCATATAGTATTGTTCTAAGGGGCCCCATTTCCAACTTTGGCGGAGGCCTATGACTCTTATTACGCCCACTGATATATATTATATATATCATATCTATATATATATATATAATATATATAGTATATAATATATCATATATATTTATATTATACTATATAATATATTTTTATATATATATACTATATATATATATATAGTACATATATATTATAATAGTACTATATTATATAATATATATAATAATAGTAATATAGTAATTATTGGTAGTATATATATATATATATATATGTATATATATATATATATAATATATACAGTATAATATTATATAGTATATATATATTATATATAATTATATATAATATAGTGATATTATATATATATATAATATATATAAAGGAATATAATGTATGCACCAGATGTCATTTTTTTCGCATTCCGCGAGATTGCGGATGATTTGATTTTACCATCCGCGATGGATGTTTTAATAATATATTAGTAAATATATAAGTATATATATATATAAATGAGTATATATATATATATATTATATAGTATAGTATATATATATATTTATATATTAATATATAGATATAATATATAGTATTAGTTAGCGGTTTCAAATCACTTTCAAACACCAAAAAAATTTCTAAGTTCAAAAAAAATTTCAAAGTTTCAAAGCTTCAAAGCTAAATTATATTATATTAAGAAAATTGTTTAGTGTAAGCATGTCTGGAATAATATCCGAAAGCTTGGCTACTAAAGAATGTTGTCTTAAAAACTTATTTATAACTTAATTTCTAACTTAAGAGAAACTTTTTTAAACTTAGAGAAATTTTCGGCTGATTGAAAGGTGATTAAAAGTGCAGTTTTCCATAGTATATATATATAGTAGTAGTATATATATATGTAGTATTATATATATGATATATATATATATATATATATATATATATATAGTATATATATATATATTTATATATATATACTATATATAATATAATATATATAATTATATAATATAGATATATATATAGTATGTAGTAAGGAATACTGTAGAACAGCGATCCGCAATTATGGTCTTTCTCGTTCCAAAAAAATTTCCAAACCGGGAGATGCAAAGTTAAGTTAAGTTTTTTAAGAAATTTCTTTAGTGGCAAGCTTACTGGGAATTATTTCCATACTGCAAGCTCTGGAAATTTGCCAGCGCTTAGCCACTAAGCCATTTCTATTAAAAACCTTAACTTAACTTAATTTTCTGAACTTAGAATTTTTTTTGAGCTTAGAAAATTCGGTCTCCAAATGTTGTGGAGTCGGCTTGTCTACAGTATTACCAATAGTAGTATATATATATATATATAGTAGTATATATAGTTAATATCATATATATAATATATATATATATATAATATATATATATATATACTATATATATATATATAGTATATATATTGGTAAATTGTTCTTACCATATATATATATATACCATTATATATATTATATAATTATATATATAGATCAGAGTGTTCACTCGCTACTTTAGTCGCTAGTCCGCTAGTCGCTCCCGACGGACTACCCAATAGGTTGTGGACTAGCGGAGGTGCGAGTGTCAGAAATTTAGCGATTGCACGGTGCGATCAAAAAAAGTTATCCGCCTCTATTGTTCCGCCACCTTTTAAAAAAAGAATGAAAATTATAGTTTACTATTAAGAATTCTTATTGGTAATAATAAAGAAAAATAATTTTCATTTTAAAGTTTATAACTAAATTAACTTTGAGTCTAAGACATATTGTTTTTTGACATAATTTAAACGTTCCAAAAATATGCTGCAACTCCTTAGAAACGAGACCAAATATAATTAAATAACATCTTAAATTGATTGATGACTGAAAGGCTATAAGCCTTATTCTATAACTTTGAATTAATTTTTTCATATTACTATAAAAAATAGGCAATATCTAAATCAATCTGTTGTAAACACCCAATAAAACAATTTGTTGAGTATATATTATAATATATAGTTATATATATCATATAGTAATATATATATATATATATTATATATTTATATATATATATATATATATTAATATAATATATATATATAATATATATAATATTTTATAATATATGATATATATATTATATAATAATATTATATATATAGTATATTATAATATATATATATATATAAATTATATATATATATATGATAGTATATATTATATATATAGATATATATATTATGGGTTTTAAACTTTTTTTCATTTAAAAATATAATAGTATAATATTATAATATAATAATAATATTATATATACAGTATAATATATGTAGTATATATATATATAGTATATATATTAAAATATATATATATATATATAATATATATATATTAATATATAGTATAGATAATGATATAAATTAGATACGAGCTGATACGTAGCATTAACATCGACTCTGCAGAAGTCGAGACTTCACTGGAATTCTACTAATTCTTAGACAACTAGACCTCTTAGAGAGTGGCGGTGGTCAAAATATTTCAGGAAGGGAGCAGAATGATAATATGTAAGGACGTGTGGGAAGTGAACTAAGCACCAGCAATCCTCTCACCCAAGGACAATCTGTTCCTTTCAACTATATGAAAATTTGTTAAACATTGTTCATGAAAATATAAACACCTCTCCCTAGTCTTGCGTCTGTAGAAGCGATATTAGTAATGTGGGGATATTTGAGGGCAAAGAGTCAAGCCTATAACGCTCTTAATTTTGAGCACCTAATTCTTTTTTTGAAATTTAATATGGAATCTTTCTGTCCTCTTGAAGACGACATTAGAGGAAGTGGAAAATCTTGAGATTTTGTAAATATATCATTCAATTTCATATATATTATAGAATACAACATCTTTTTGTTGAAGATAGTATACTATTTAGTCATTTAATTATTAAAATCTTTTGTAAGTCGCACATTATTAGCGTAGACTGCGGACGTCCGGATGGTGCGGACTTGCAGATAGCGAGGGTTTGAAGCGCCCTGAATAAGTGCGAGGAGCGCTAGCGGACTACGTTTTTCCGAGGTGCGGAGGTGCGCTAGCGAACTACCCCTAGAATGAGCGGGTAGCCACAACCTCTGATTATATGATATATATATAGTAAATAATATATATATAAATAATATAATATAATATATATATATATATATATAATATAAATATATATAATATATATATATATATATATATATATAATATATATTAATATATATATATATATATATAATGTACTATATATATATATATATAGTATATATAATATGATATATATAAATATATATATTTATATATATATATATATAAATTATAATTAATATATATTATTATATAGTTATATAATAAATATATATATATAATATATATCGATTTACCACAATCTATTAATATCACTAATTGTTACGGGACCCAACTCAATGGAAAAAAGTCATTATTACAATTTATTGTTTATACATTACTGAAAGAAATTTTACATGGATTATATACTTTTGCAAAGAGAGAGAAATTCAGAAATGGAAGGTTAAGAGAGAGAACATCAATTATTTTCTGCCTTTTCTGTTTTTTCTGCTGGAGTCTGTTCCTCTTTTCATCATTATTATTAGCCCACCATTGCTAAAAACTCTCTCATTGGAACACTAGTTGAAAGACCAGGTATTTCCTTGCAAGTATGCTTAAGCGTGGGTAAACATTGCACTTTGGCTATAATTAACAACCTCACAAAGATAGGATCATCATTTGTTTCTACTATCTAATCGTTTTCTTGTGATAGTTTCAAATTATTTGCACTGACATCTTTTGAAATGCGTGTAGTTTCCTTCATCACACTGACATGTAGAAATTCTTCTAGGAACTGATAATTGCATTTACTTGCTAGAGACTGTCTGTTCGCATATTCATTTTTTTTCCTTTAATGGCAATGGCTAGTTAATAGACTTCGTATGAAGTTATCCCTTGCAAAGTTTACTCAATCGTGGGTTAACATTTTGTTTAACTTTCTCCACCAAAGATGATATTATCATTTGAATCTAATCTTTTTCTTGTGATAGTTTTCAATCATGTGCACTAACATCTTTTCGATAATTGCGCGTGTTTCATTCATCCAACTACTGACTGATGGAAATTCTTCGAGTAATCGTTATTGATTTGCTGTTGTAAAGTGTTGTTTGTAGATTTTGTTTTTTCCTTTTAATGGTGCGAATTAATAGGACGTCGATTAGAGGTTTTCACTGAACAAGCACCAAGTAACGATCTTAAATTGTTTAATATCTTTACAAAAAAAAATTGCTTGTATTAACGGGAATCTAAGTAATTGCAATAGTAATGAAAGTCATTAATTCCACAGAAGCCAAGCGTTTTTCTAGCTCTAGGTCTATATAATTGCATCTTTCATTCTTTTTAAACCGTCATCATTTTACATTGAAGATGGTTCACAATGCTTCCTTAGCGCTGAATTAATGTATTACATAAGGCACAGACAGCCTCTAAGAGGCTGCTGCATTTTGCGTAGTTTCTTCCAAATGTTTCAAATAGCTTAGAGCAGGTGATATGATGCTCATTTCAAACTTAATAAGATTGTTAACTTTGAAATGAACTGGCGAAACGAAGCAAGAATTACTTGAGGCAACTACTTCTTTCCATATATGAAGTGATTATATCCACGAAGTTAAGGAATGTCTTTATAAAAATTAAGAGTATGGAATATCAAGCCGCTTTTGAATTGCTTTCAAATACTTTGACATTTTTATTTTATCATTTTCAAGAAATGATCTTATACTTTTATTAATAAAATTTATTATATCAATTCTCTTGACAATAAACTATCCGCAACATCCGCAGCAAGAGCGGCATGCGAATCTTAATACATGTAGCGGAATGCGGATAGCGGAGTTACCTGCATCATAAAGTACACTATATATACTATATATACTTATCAATATATATCATATATAATAATATACAAAATATAGAGTATAATAATAATATTATATATGATATATATATATGATATAGAAGTTTAATCTATATATGATATAATATATAATAACTTATATAATATTTTTATGTTTTTTTTACATCCGTCAGTTTTGATTATTTTTTTGTTTTTTTTTTTGTACTATAATTTCTGCGAGTATATGTCTTAACAGATCAATTTCAGGTGTTAGAAAACATCGATTCAAAAAATATATTAGACCAGTTACGTATTTCGACTCCTCAGTTTTAAAATTTTTTTTTTTTTTTTTTATTTTAACTAAAGCATACCAGAGGCAAACCGCAAAGATCAGAGTCGGGATCTCTCAGACCGTTGACGGGGAAACGACAGGGTAGGACTATTCCCCCCCTCGGGAGGTCTCCGCGAACCCCGCGCTCTTCCGGTATTTGAGTGTCGCGGGATGATATCCTCGCCCCTCCCCCCTACGGGGGATATGAAAATGATCCCCCCCCTTCTGTCCCCGTCCGGCTCCAGCCCCTAAAATATTTAAGTATATTTTCATTTAAGTTTTTATTATTGATTTTTCTTTTTAGCTTTTATGTATAAGACTTTAGATGCTGATTTCAAACGTATATGTAATTGCTTTTTTTGTAAGTAGTCGTCTTTTACGAATAATTTCAATTTATGAAAAAAAAAATTTTGTTTTTTTTGATTTTTACATTTTTGTAATAACCTTATTAGTGATTTTCAAATATTAATTGGATTTTTCGTTAAGTGTTCGTACTTTTGAGATATTCTCATCTTTTCTAAATTTTATGATAGTAAATTTGCTATTTTAAATAAGGTTATACAAAAATATTTTCGAACATTCTGAACTTCTGTAAATCACACTGAAATTCATTATTAGTATTATACTAGCAAATTGTTAAAAAAAAACAAAAAAAAAAATCAAAAACTGACAAGCATTTCACTCATTCGAAATTTACCTAATATTATATAATTTAATATATACATATAGAGTTTAATTTAGTATATATATATATATAATATATATATAAACTATATTATATATAGTATATATATATATATATATATATATATATATATATATATATAATATATATAGTTATGATATATACATATATGGAAAGTCTATATTTGAATCAGGTGTTAATATTCTGAAAATTTTTTATAATTCAAAAAAAATTTGCTGTTCAATAAATGTTAAACTGAAAATTTTAAGAAAACGGTACTTTTTGCCGTAAACCACCTGGAGAAGATGCAAAAGCTTACACAGACGTCTTTTCTTCAAGACTTAACCTTTTAACTTAACTTTTCAAAATTAGAAAATGTTTGATAGTACTGTAGATTTTTCTTTTTCAAATCATTTTTATAAGTTTCTTATAATGAAATTATGTTTTATTACATATTTATATATATATGAAACTACTTTGATATATATTTATATACTAATTATATATATATTATATTACATAGTACTATATATATATAATATATATATATATATATATATATATTTATAGATAATATACATATATAAATATATAGATATATATATATATAATATAATATATATATATAAAGTATATGATATATATATATATATATATATATAGTATATAATATAAATAATATATATGTGAAATTATATATATATATATAAATATATATATATTATATATTACTATATATATATATATAATATATTACTGTACTATATATGTATATATATTTTATATATATATTAATATATATACCTATATTATATTATATATTTATAAATTATATATATATATATATCATATATATATATATATATATATATATAATATATATACTATACTATATATAGATATATAATATAGTAATCGTCCTAGGAGATGGGATCCGGAAGTGGAGTCGAGCGTTTTCAGAGGGTACAGGAGTACGGAAGTCGCGAGTCGGAGTCTATCTTTCCAAAAATCGGGAGTCAGAGTCCGGAGAATCATTTCCCAAAAGTCGGGCAGTTTTGGAGTCGAGAGAGTCGATCGTAAAAAAAAACCCTTGCGAGCTCCCAAAACAATTTAATGTATAAACTTTCCACAAACAAAATTTTTTTGAAAAACTAAAATTGAATTTTATTATAAAATACGTACATTTCTTTTTATTTTGACATTTGTGTGTAGGGAATTTATATTGTTTTCATTTTTAATTGTTTCCTATCTAAAATTTCCTTCAAACTGTTTGGCCAGCGACTATTTTAACATTTTTCTATATTATTTTTTTTTTCACTGAGTCCGGAATACCAGCTAATTATTTCTTCGAGAAACCATAGTTCATCCACCTAACCACCCAACATAATATTGCTTACAATAGCATATATTAATAATATATATAGATATTATATATAATAGATATATATATATATATATTTATAGTATAC
Source organism: Trachelipus rathkii (assembly GCA_015478945.1). Taxonomy (NCBI): domain Eukaryota; kingdom Metazoa; phylum Arthropoda; class Malacostraca; order Isopoda; family Trachelipodidae; genus Trachelipus; species Trachelipus rathkii. The sequence continues at coordinate 2,711 of JABUQX010028399.1, read as the reverse complement.
ACTACATATATATATATATAATATATAGTTATATATATATATATATATATATATATAGTATATATAATAACTAACATATATATATATAGAGTAGTGAGACTATACTGTCCCGCGGCACCCTTTTTCGATATGAAGAATAGAGTTATAGGTCTGAAACTTGGATATAATCTATATATGGGATATGCTCGAATCCGTGTAAATTCAAGTCTGTAGGATGTATATAGAGGGGGCTCACCCCCGAGGGTGGACACTGACTATTCGCTACGCCCATGTTGCTATCTGAGCGACGAATTAAGCCTAACGAAAGAGTAGGTCGCGCGTGATGACTATACTTCAGTCGCAGACGAGATTACGCAGCACGCGAAAGCCACTGCGCGTGCGCACTACACATACAACATATATTCAGTTTTGATTATCTATTACATTCGAAATTCCGATTCAAGGGAATCGAATCTAGTCGAAAAAACAGATCCCACTGTAGAAATCGTTTTTTTATTACGCACTCTACTTTTGCTTTCCGCGTGTTCTTCTCCATACGGTTCTGAGTCCAATCATAATATCTACAGTTCAGGTATATCGATATCTGAGTTAAAATTATGAGTGGTGTTAGCATGAGGAGTAACCTCCGTGTAGACGAAAGTACGTCCCCGATGTTCGCGAAGGGGACCGCCACCCCCTTTCAAAAAATCGAGTGTTCGTAATTGGACTGAAATTTGTAAGCAGCTTCAAGTTGTTTCTAGAGAAACTTATATGTGAATCTATAAGTGGTTCCGGCACCGGTTGCTGAGAGCCAACTGCAGGCCAGAGTTAAAAACATTCGTAATATAACAAACAATGTTCGATTCCTTATATCAGGGTATTATCGATGGTCGTAGATGTTCGAAATGATTGTTTAAGTTCGGGTTGGGGTGTCTAAGATCCATTAGCGGGGGCGGTACCGACTGAAAAAAAAGAGCACACGGAGTCGCAAAAACAGAACCGAAGAGAATGAAGAATGAAAGGAAGAATAAAAGAAAAATGAAGAATGAGTCTGACTCAGAGGGAGTAGAAGTGACGCTGCACGGTCTGGCTTTGGGCTAAACAAAAGAAACTGGACCATTTTAATTGAATACAATATGATAGGTCCTTATATATGTATATATGTTGTGTATGTGTAATGAAATAACGTTTCAGAAACCATCAGAAAAAAAAAAAAAAAAAAAAAAAAAAAAAAAAAAAAAAAAAAATCTTATTTATTTTTTTTTGATAACTACAAAATTGTACCGTTTTTACATACCTAAATCGAAAAACACTAATACAAAACCACTATCCAAACCTCCCTCTTGACACTGCTGATCTATTGATTCAAGTTCCATATTTCGAGTAGTATTTTGGATAAAACCAAACAGTAAAATCAAAGTTTCTTTAACAAGACTCAAACAATATATGTGAAGTAACAAGTTTTTCACATCTAATAAAGCCATAGCTTAGCATCATCTAAACTAATAATAATAACTCACAAACGAAAAACCATCCCCATTCTAAACAGGAATAAATAGTAACGAGTTAACCAACAGTTTCACACTTAACAACAAGTAACAGTAGTTAAACTACATAACTTCCAAGACGTAACTATATTGCCACACCTTTGTCCAAGCAATGTCTTAACAAATAACCCCAATGTTAAATTATATACCATATAACTACTGAATATTTAACAAAAATTTTTTACATAACCTTTGTCTGGTTGTAAATTATACAGACTCTATACGAACAGGTATTACGCTGATTAACGTATTAAAGTCAAATTAACAATTACCCAGAACAAAAGTATAATATACAACGGCCAAACCTGACCACATCTTAAAAGCAAGAATTAAAACTGCTGGAACGAATTAACAACCCCCGATCCAGAGGCGTATCAACAATAACGACGGTAAAACTAAAAAAGGACTCACACAAAAACACGTACATTTCCAATTCCATTGCGTTTATCAAACATATCTCCAACATAGTACATATCTTCTGACAAAAAATTAGCACGAACACTTGACCTAAACCAGTCATAAGTAACCTAATGGGTTAAAGATAAACCAAAGTAAAGTTTTACGACTCTGTAAAGGCTAAACGGTATGAAATAATGCGTTACTTTAACACCAACAACCAGACGGAAATGAAAACAAGAGCCATGCGGAATCACAAATGTAGTCAAATAAGATCGACCAGGACAAGGGACGTAAAACAACAGTTTTAACGGTATGATACACAATAAATTATCACTTGAAGAAAAGCGTATATATAAATACAATAAAAAACATATAAAAGTACATACAACAATAATAAGTTTATTTATAAAATATAAGTTCATCTGATGCAAGCGAACTAGATTCAAGTTGGGGTAAGGCTCCTACTATTCTATCGTCTCTTACAACAGAGACTTCAACATCCTTTGATAAGGAACTGAAGTACGTAAGGCCTATCACGCAAACACCTAAACCATTTCTTCGGCGTAATGACGACTTCAACAGCACTCATTTTCTTATTTTCATTTACAAGATAGAAAACTTGTAAATCTCATCCAAGCTGATAGTTATAACGCACTCCTGAATCACCTAGAATTTTATTACGACCATATGTTTCGGATGAAATATACCGCAGATTCACACATGTGCATAGTGTTATGTAAGGTTCTCAAGTATGTCAACCTCGTGTAAGTGCGACATGTTAATTCG